>JAWNZC010000106.1:2752500-3002500 GCA_035771165.1 Paragorgia papillata | reverse complement strand
GTCTGTCTGTCTGTCTGTCTGTCTGTCTGTCTGTCTGTCTGTCTGTCTGTCTGTCTGTCTGTCTGTCTCTCTGTCTGTCTGTCTGTCTGTCTGTCTGACTGACTGACTGACTGACTGACTGACTGACTGACTGACTGACTGACTGACTGACTGACTGACTGACTGACTGACTGACTGACTGACTGTCTGTCTGTCTGTCTGTCTGTCTTATCTTTCCCTTATCTCCCTTATCTTCGCCTTTTCTTCCTTATCTTTCTCTTGTCTTCCTTATCTTCTTCTTATGTTCCTTATTTTCTCCTCGTTAATATTCAGCGTGACGAAAGAATATTAACGAGGCGGCATCTCTTTGTACTCTAAATGGGGGGGGGGGGGGGGTTATTATCTACTGGGAGTTGTCGTTAAGCTATTCGAGCCGTGTAGCTGAAAAATGTGAACTTGTCATACTTCTATAATTTTCATTGCTTTCGCTGCATGATGTAAACTAACGTGGTCCTATTTTCTAAAAGCACCCCTCCGACTCCCTATATCTGAAAAGCGGCCCCATGGAACTAATGTTTTTCACTTATGCTCGAAAGAAAGACAATCTTGACTGATTCGATCTTAGGATTCAATGATTCAATCTTAGGATTCAATGATTCAATCTTAGGATTCAGTGATTCAATCTTAGGATTCAATGGTTCATTCCTAGGATTTACTGATTCGATCTTAGGATTCAATGATTCAATCTTAGGATTCAATGATTCGATCTTAGGATTCAATGATTCAATCTTAGGATTCAATGATTCAATCTTAGGATTTAATAAGAAAGATAAGGGGAAGATAAGAGGAAGATAAGGAAGATAAAGGGAATATAAGAAGTAGACAAGGAAGATAAGGGGAAGATAAGGAAGATAAGGGGTAGATAAGGAGAAGATAAAAGGAGATAAGGAAGATAAGGTTACACCACCCGGACCACCCGTCGTAGAACCCCCACTCTCTATACTCCTCCTTGCATATGAAGTTGCGACAGAGAGAGTTTCCGGAGAGTTTCAGTTGCATTTTATTATACAACGACTGAGATTTGCGTGCAATTAATTAGACAATAAAATTCGTTCGTTTTAAAATTTCCGAGGTTCTCATTGGCTAAACATTTTTTACACTCGTGAAAATAGGTGAAAGGTTTTCCTATATTACCAGATCCTGTAATATTTTCTTTACCTGTAGGTATGACAACAAGATTACTGATTTGTTTCTTGTTAATGTTTTCTTGTTTTAGCTGGTTTTTGAACTATGTATATTCACTTTGTTTCCCGAAATTCGAAACGAAGTTCCACCAGACAATGGGAACATGCAGACGGCAAGTGAAATGGCGAGACAGTCGGACGAAGAATATGTTTAGTTTCATTGCTTTAGCAAACTTGTTTATAGTGCCATGCTAGCCGAATGACCAAATCTTCAGAGACTGTTCCCAACTCCCCTATTCGATAACTTTTGGGGGTTTTCAAAGTTTCCTTTCATTGATTCTTTTTTGAAAACAAAATTACTGACAAAACCCGGACTGCATGGTTCATTAACAGAAAATACGCACCAGCACGTGACGCGTTCCAGCCAATTAGAGCACTCTATTTCACCGAAATTACTTTGTTCTATGCGTTTGATAAAATATAGTTATTTATTATTCTTCAATATATCTCACAATTACTATTTTGAGAACTATAGTTATACAAGACGCCTGCTTATAATTAGGCGTACACTCGGGCTACTGACTGATTGCTGCAACCTTGGCATGCCATAGCCCATGCACGGAACAGTGCCCACAAATGTTTAAATGTACATAAATTTCAGACGTAATGAAGTTATGCAATGTAGAACCGCACTGAGACTCTGAAAGCTATTTTGATTGTACGGTTAGAGGTACTTTTAATAATCGATTTGCGAGTATTAAAATTTAAAATTACGACGATAAACCTTATTCCAAAATGGCGAACATTTTAAAATTCTTTTATGTGCATATCAATTAGCTCTTATCACCTCGTTTTAAAGTAAAAATTGTTTTGAATTTCCTACATGAAAACGAGGTCTTCTATATTGGTCCTTATATGAAGTACAGTGTGCATAAAGAGTTTGCTGATACATGTAAACAAGTCCGTTTTCCCCGAATAACAACGACGATCTAAATACTTTCAGTAACAAAAAATACAGTGCTGGGTTCGGGACATTCAAGCGATCATTTAGATATAAAATTTGTTTATATCGAGCAAACAAAATATTTAAACATGTTTTGAAACACACGTTTCCAAATCACTGTTAAATGCAATACGACACTTACATGAAATCTAGACATACAAACAGTTCAAATGTTCATATGTTTGCATTATTCAGTGATTATTACTTGCGTTTTGTAGTTGTTATTACTCAGTAAATATTCTATACGTTTTTTGATGTACTGTGGCGTTTGTTTCTTGTACCTCTTCAGGTCAACTTCCTTATGTATTTATGAATGCACTAATGTATAAAACACAGCATGCATATTCCCGTGTCTTTTACAACCCGTCCATTCTGTCTTGATGAACAAACCTTCCTTGTGTTTGTTAATATTCATTTCAAATCATTTGCATATTTGGAGGTCTTAAATAAACGTTTCACTGTGATTCAATGACACAACAACTCCGGTTTCGAAATCGCTTCCAACGAGGTATCTCTCTTATGCTTTACGCTGTTGATCAGGGCGCTTATAGGGGGCGGTGAAACGCCAATGGGCGCGCTGATCGATGTGTGATGCAGAGGACTGGTAACGAGCCAATCCCTGTCAACATAGCGACGAAAGCTAAGCCAAGGGAAAATCTAAAACAGAACTATATGGCGGGTAAAGCAAATACGCTTGATGTGGAAGTCTCTGAGTTCAGTTTAGAAGAGGACGTGGATAAAATTGCCGAGCCATACGATGTATCAGTGGATTCAGCTAATATATTCTCTGGTGTTACTCCCAAAAATTTGGAGTCGTTGCTGAAATATGAACAAATATGTTGCTGAAAAATATTAACCGTTGCTTTTGCAAGGGAAATGACGCAAGAAGTATTTGGAAATCTTTGTTTGTGCACGTTATCATTAGGCCATGTCCGATAGAAGACAACATCTTGCATTGAATTTTAGCTGGTAGGTCATCTTTCCACTTTAATATAAAAAAATAATCAACTCCAATTTGCATTTTTTCAATGAAACCAAACAAGTAGTCATCTTGGCTATCTGATGACAAAATTACAAGGTGTGGACGAAATTTTATCACATAATGCACCCGGCATGCGTCCCAGCAAGTCATTTTGATAAATTGATCGGAGAGTAAAATTTGTTTACAGCTTACAGTTATTCTAATGCAATGCTTCAAAACCCCGATAAAGTTATTGATATAATTACTAAGAATGGTAATATGGCAAAACTAGAAGTTTTGTTTACTTCTCTTGCAGCAGTTGAGGAACTAAACAGGCAAGAATTAACCCATAAAAATACCTAACATCCGAACGCTATATCTCCAAATAATCAACTCCAATTTTTATGAGAACTTTAAGCTATAACCACACAATTATAATCTTCAACATACCTGAATTCCTAGGCGTGGACGACCTGTTAACATGCTCAAATCTTGTAATGAAATTTTCCCTCCATGGAAGTCATCAAAAAATCGAGTCATTATTTATAATAACTCCTTTATGGTACAACTTTTTACGCCAAACAAGTATTCATACATTAAACAAATAAGTACTTCGTCGGTACATTGCAAAAGGTTCCTCCAAAATTAAATAGTTAAAGAAAAAACAGCGACAATATGACGACAGTGCCCAAAAATCCACTTTTGCTCAACTTTTGCTCAAATGCACGCTCGTGCCAGTCCTTTTGGGCATCACACATCGATTTGTAAAAACTTTCTCTTGTTGAATATCCCGTTCCTTGAGCTATCATTTCCTTCAAATTATGAAGCTTAACCAACTATTAAAACCACCATCTGATTGGACAACCTTTCTAAACGAAACCTCACCCCCATACCACCCCCCGGAAACCCTAAACCTAATCACGCCCCCCGGTGAACCTAAAGCTAACCACAACCCTCCGGAAAAATCTCGCGCATGCGCAGTAGATACAAGAATCCTAATGACATTAGAATCTGTGTGGATATGCGCGCAGCCAATAAAGCCATCATAAGAGAACGCCATATCACACCAACCATCGGCGAAATAATGTTTGATCTGAACAACGCTTGTGTCTTTTCAAAGCTAGCTCTATACCAAGGATACCATCAATTAGAGCTTGCAGAAGAATCGATCGCGTTATATTACAACCTTCAGCAAACGGCATCTCGGACTTCGGAGATACAAACATCTCAACTTTGGAGTAACATCTGCAGCCGAAATGTTTCAGAATACAATCAGAGAGACTCTAGAAGGAATTCCTGGTACTTTGAAGTACTTTTGAAGGTTCCTCCAAAATTACATAGTTAACTGGAAGTGAGGCTAAAAACCCCGCGGCATCCATATCCGGTAGGAGTGTAGGACCCACTTCGTAGTTATATCACTATTGCTGAATCTTACTTCGCTTTAAATGATCGGGTTTTCAACGAAAACCAGCTAAACTTTACATCTTTAACAAGAAAATGTATCTGTCACCGGCACGCAGTACGCTGTATGCCATATTTTTTTTAATAAATAATTCTTTTCATGAAGTAATATTTAAAACACGAGCAGGAGTGTTTCATCAGATTTAAAACCACGAGGGCGCAGCCCGAGTGTTTTAGATCTGATAAAACACGTGATGCGAGTGTTTTGAATGGCTTCAAAAACGATTCGTTATTGGATGTTATGTTCATTAGTATTCTTTATATAAAATTGTATGTTCATTAGTATTCTTTATATAAAATTGTATGTTCATTAGTATTCTTTATATAAAATTGTATGTTCATTAGTATTTTTTATATAAAATTGTATGTCCATTAGTATTCTTTCTGACGTCAAGAAGTTTTATCACGTATAAGACCACGGACATGGTACTGATTTCCTTTGTGTTTTCCTCATGAATTATTAATGAGTTTTTGAATTATAAATAATCTATCCCTGGATGGTTTAGCGGAAAAGTATTATTTATTAAATAATCCAGGGATTGTTTATAAATAATCTATGGATTGTTTAACTGAGATAGAAACATTGTTTAGCAATAATGTATTATATATGTAAATAATGGTAAAATCAACACATTTTTGTCCTAAACAATTTTTTTTACATTTGGCGCCCCATAGGGGTTACTCTACTTAATATGGTCTGCGTTTTGGTAGGTACTAAACCCAGAAATTTGTAGTTTGTCGGTCAGTACCGTAGGAGTACCTGACCAATTACGTTTGGCGGGGGGAGGGGGGGGCAAAACATTTTTGCCCGAAAAATTAAGGGTTGGGCCCAAAAATTATTTAAACCGGGCAACTGCAAAACAACTCTGATATATTATGTTAATGTTAAAACATATTACTTTAATGTTAAAACAGTTCAAAAATATACTTTTTCATGACTATTTAACAGCAGTATTACCCGAAATTTCTTTCAAAAAGTGCCCGAAATTTTCATTTTAAAAAAACGTTAACAAATCAGTCTGGATCAATATTAAACATTATGGCGGGATAATTGTTGAAGGACCATGTCGAAAGCAATTCCACAATTTGAGCCGTTCTTGGTGCATCATGAAGAAGCCACAACATCGTCGGCGGGAAGTCGTTGGAAGAAATAGCTTCAGCGTTTTAATAATCTTATGGTGGCCATGGACATAACGTCAGAAAAAGCGAAAACGCGTCTAAGGCCTGTTCCAAACGCCGCTCTTCTTATGTGCCGAACCTAATGATAATGACCTAAATCCTTTGTTTATGCTGATTTGCATTAGGTTCGGCGCATGAGAAGAGCGGCGTTTGGAACGGGCCTTACTTGGTCGGATCGCGAGTATATGATATATATGACATGCACATTCACGGATGCAGCGCCGGATTCAGGACTGTGGAGGCCCCTGAGCGGTCACTGACCAGCACAATATATCAATTCTATTCAAAGTGCAGTCATGCATAACATTGGCTATAAAAGAGTGAGATCTCAGTAAGTCAGGGTCAGTTTGTTAAACGCTGTGCCCGGAGCAGAGTTAGTCCATATGGCCGAGAACCAAGTCCCCAACGATGTAGCGGTTGTTTTGCCGGTGGAGATCCCTGCTGGCGTTCACGAAGCCGACGCCGTTCAAGACCAAGCCGATATTGTTCCTGAAGCTGAAGCAGCTCAACCGCCGCAAGCTCAAGGACCGGTCCAGCCAGCTGGCGAGGTATGTCTTTGTTTTAATGCTTCATTATTTATCTCTTTGACTTTGGTCTGCTTTTTCCCTTGGTAGGGGCCGAGCGATTTTTGTTTTATCGTACTCATCTTGTATTAAGTATTCAATGCGAACGGCGTATTGTCGTTTTTAGTTAAGACTGCAATGGGTTGGGGCCCGTCCAGGGAAATGTTTGCTATATAGTTACAACACGAGATGCATTTGTAGGCTGTAGTCGGGTTAAACAAACGGTTGTAATGCGATGTTCGCTTCATTGGCTACGCCTACGGATATCCCGTTGTACGGCTGCGGGATAGTATCTATACTTCTATACTCTATAGCTGCATGTTTTTGCACCTTAGGCTTAGCCTTCGATTGCTGCCCTTCCCTTTGCCTGTGGACCGGCTACAGTATAGCTTTGATGCATTGGGACCTTTTGCTGGGGTAAACACTCGTGGCGGGTTAGATCTGGTTGAGGCCAGCATAACGAACTCAACGCTATTGCGATTAAGCGAGTGTGGTTGGGGCCAGACTAAAGGATAAAGCCGCTTTCTCGTTTTACAGACATACAGTATAATTATAATGACTCATGTCAGTAATGAGTAGTGTCTAATGAGCAATGTCGAATGAGTAATGGAAGATTGACTGCTACTTTATACATGGGTTGAGGCCAATGTTTTGTGTATACTTGACAGTTGATACTAGACTGCATAGTCTTTATCTATATTGGTTTAAGCTTTTTCACTGCATTGATATTTTCCGTGTAGTTGTTTGCGTCTCAGTTGTGCCTTGTGCCTGTTGTGGTCATTTTACTTGCAAAACATGGTTTTACAATGTCAATGATAATTGCCAATGACTTTCTAACGATTCCATCGCACTTTGCCTTGCATTCGTTCAACTGTGCAATAGAACAATAGTCAATACCGTGCTTAATACTCATTAGTTCCCTTGAGTCTACACATGCATGACTGATTTAGTATTCGCTGCGATGCTAATTTTGTTGTTTACACTCTCATGCCTATTTTTTCAGGGTTTTTTTCGTAGCCTACAATTTGTTTCCGTGTTCGAAGATATACCTAACGCATCCATGCAGTACAGTGCATGCCTACATATTTTTATTATCTGTGTTGTTCAAACGGTCGTTTTGTAGGGCAATGCGTTGCATTCATTACTGATCTTAAAGGATTTTGAAACAACCTTGTGTTTAGATCTACTTTACTTCGCAGGGAAGTTGTAGTATGATTGTGATTTTTCTGCCCTTTTCAGGTTGAAGATCAATTAAAAGCCCTTAAGGCAGAGGTAGAGGCCTTAACGTCAAGCCGGGCAGGTTCCGGAGGTGTGGATGCTGCTTTACAATTAGTCAGGCAACTGGCGTCCTCTCCCGCTCGTCTACGTGACCCAACCATGATATCTTCCGCTTTGCAAAGCCTGTCGGATGAGGCAAGATGTACCAACCATCCACAAACGGCCGAGTTCGAGGCCATTCTCCGGCAGACCAGGCCCTTGATCTATCGGCCAGAATTTGGGGATGTCATTATTCGCCTTCTGGGCACTAAAGAAGAAACCTCGGTCGCGTCAACCATCGCGAAAATGGTAAAAAGTTCTAGACCGCCAATTCCCATGGGCATGGCACATCCATACCGTCGACCGACGGGGGGTCGCGGATCCAGTTGGCGTCCAGGCCGTGGGCGCAGTATGGTGTGTTTTAGTTGTGGCCGCCTGGGTCATTTTCAGCGACATTGTCCATCTTGGAACTTCACCAACACTTAGAAATTAGAATAACCCTTTATTATTGAATTTGAATTAACATTTATGTTGCGTGCCTGTTGCACGTATTATGCAGAATAAAATTATTTTTCACCTCGTCTGTGGTATTTAATTTAACCATTAGGATATTAATAAAGAACTATTATGAGGTCGCTGCTCCCCAAATGCCTTGTATAGAGCGTTTTCCCCCTATATTCCTCGCGAAAACAGTTTCTTTGTCCTACCATTGTTGGAACTAGGTGCGGGCGTCTAATGCCTTTTATGCCTTTACGGGCTGCCTAGGGCCGACAATGGAGTGGGCGTTCCCTTGGTGGGTTTCGGGTCATATTTCCTTTTCTTATTGGTCTTTTCTTTCTCAGGATGTCCCTGCCTTCAAGCGTCAGAAGATCGCTGAATCCCGGTCCTTTTATAACCAAACCCACCCCAAACCAACTGTCCAATGGTGCGATTGGCAGGGTTCGCCCACTAGTTTTGTCGGCCCTAGGCCCTCGCCGCGTATGGTATCAAGTGGTCAGGTTTTTGCCAGTCCTCGAGATGTAATCTTCCGTGATCCATCTACTTTTGTCCCTGGGGAGCTCCACAATCACTATGATGAATGGGAAAGAATCGTTCCCAAGGGCGAGGCGGATGAGGTTTTGTCTTTCATCCGCAATGGTGTTGACGCGTGGAAATATTTTCGACCGTATAAAGGAACATTTGCGGGACAGCACTACGATTCTCCTTTTCCCCCTGCTCGCGAATTCCCGAACAACCCATCCTGTGGAAAATTCAAGGATTTCATTGATTCAACTATTAAAGAAAGGGTGCGCACAGGATCTCTGCTATTTTGGGGTCTAGTTGGCCAGGTCCAGCCTCCACATTTAGTAATGCCCATCACAGTTGAACCAACTAAACCCAGGATGTGTCATGATGAGAGATTCCTTAACCTGTGGGTCCGCGACCTTCCATTTTCGCTGGATTACCTATCCGACCTTCCACGGTATGTGGGCCCGGGCCATTTTCAGACAGTTGGTGACGATAAGAGTGGCTATGATCATATATCACTAACCCCGGCTAGTCGAGTGATGTTTGGTTTACGTTGGGAAGGTTGTTATTTTGTATACGCTTCTTTACCGTTCGGCTGGAAAGCTAGTGCATACGTATACCATTCCACCGGTTTGGTAGCAACTAGTCACATTCGTTCCCTCAAGGTCCCTTGCAGTCAATACATTGACGACAGGCACAATGGTCAGCTGGTCGTTCCAAAGTCGTGCCCTTGGACGGATTTTCAACAAGCGGAGGCAGCGGCTTACATTGTTACTTATGTACTTTGTGCTTTAGGATATACTCTCGCTCTTTCGAAGTCATCTTTAGTCCCGGCCCAGTGCGTACGTTTTTTGGGTTACTTATCCAACTCTCTCCTTTTGGCTTTCATACTTCCGAATGACAAAAAAGAGAAGTTTAAGGCGTTAAGGGAGACGATTCTCTCTCAGGGTACGATAGACCTCCACATGTTGCAGCGTTTTGCGGGGAAGACCACGTCATTTTCTATTGCCGTCCCGGCAGCACGTTTGTATTCACGCGCGGTTTTCCGCTTTATCTAACTGTCGGGTTGATGCGCACACCGATAGTCTGCCTCTCGTTCAAGCGTGGAAGAAACAGGGAGGTAAAAGTGCTGAGCTCACGGCGGTCATAAAATCTATTCATGCTTTATCCCTACGATTGAACATTGGACTCACTTTGTGTCACGTACCTTCGAAGGATAACTTAGCGGACTCGCCTTCCAGAGTGTTGTCTGCTGCCGACTGCATGCTCGCTGGAAAATCGTGGGATGATTTGGAGCGTCGTTGGGGCCCTCAAACGGTAGATCTGATGTCCCTCGACTCCAATGTACATAACGGTTCCGATGGTAAAGCGTTGCGCCACTTTACCCCTTGGCCCACACAGCATTCAGCAGGGGTGAATGTATTTCTTCAATCTCTCCACGCGCAAGCGAATGCGTACGTATTTCCTCCGTTGGCTGTGATCGGCCCAGTCCTTAGGTTTTTGCTCTCTTGTCATTGTCAGTTTACTATCGTTATCCCCGATATTTTTCCTCGACGTTTCTGGTGGCCATTGGTCAACAGACGTGCTATAGACAAATTCCGTGTAGGGTCGAAAGCGCAGCCTGGTATTTTGTTTTTCCCCACGCGTGTGGGAACTTTTGAATCCAGGCCTCTTGACTGGGACCTTTGGGCTTTTCGTCTATAGAGTGTTGGGAGTGGTGCTGGTTTCCGATCTATGTTCTCCGTTTAGGCGGTTTCACGGATCTGGCGCCCAGCAAAGGTGTGTAAGGACTGCCATTACCCAAATGATGACTGTGCAGTGTTTTGTCAAAAGTGTGGGACAAGCCAAGTCTCACTCAGCGATAACATCCAGGGCCCAGCTGCCAAAAAGTTAAAGCTCGACCTACCGTTGATCGACAGTCGCATAGCTGAACTTCAGTCTGTCAGGATTTTGTCGAAATTGGAGGTCGAGTTACAGACTTTTCTCAGTGCCTTCAACCCTCCAAAAACGCTTTTTTCTTGTGACCCTAAAGATGTAATCCGTTTTCTTATCTGGAAAGACCGGAAAGGGAGAACAAAAGTCCATCAGAACGCATGCGTATTTCTTGGGTCCCATGTTAAAGGACGGTGTGATTGCCCATCGCGTTTGTCTGCGGGAACTGTTGATTCCACTATCGGTAAGCTTCGTTCCATCTTCAACGCTCTGGACCGTTCTGGCGATTACGATGCCCGTTCAGGCGTTGGAAACCCGGCTACACATTTCTCGGTGAAGCAATATCTAAAATCCATTCAAACAGAGCAGATGGAAGCTAGAATATCCCCAAACCAAGCTACTCCTATCTTTTTCGACAAATTTGAAAAAATGGTCCACCATTTGCGGACACTTCTGTCCAACCCCACCACGACGGCCATATCTAAATATATTTTTGCGCGAGATTTGGCATTCTTCAGTCATGAATTTTTCACTGGACAACGCGCCTCGGATCTAGGAAGGCTAAAAACTGTGGACATTTTGTTACACCCGGATGGCCGAAGTTTGCTCATTCACCAACGCGTTGGCAAGACCCTCCGAGGAGGTGTTTCCAGACCAATTCCTATTCGCCCATCGGGAAACTTTGCTGTTTGCCCCGTTGAGAATCTCAAATTTTACCGTACACTTTGTACAGCAATGAAAGTTGATTTGGGTACAGGCTTCCTTTTTCGGGCAACAGCGAAACATACTTCGGTATCGAGGTCCCCATTCTTGGCATCTGCAGCTCAAGCTCGTTTGGTTACCTATTTCCGGTCACTGGGCTCTACACAAATGAGAATATTCATGCTTTCAGGGGTGGTACCGCGATCCTTCTCAGCCTGCTCGGCGCTTCAAAGAACGACATCGCCGCGCACGTGGGGTGGTGTTCCACACAGATGGTCGACCATTATACCCAGGTGGACAAAGTTCTCTCGGTTGTTGACACGTTGGGAAACTGGGTGTTAGTACTCTCTCACAGGCCGGTCGCATTCCAGCCGAGGACTTAGGAACTCGATTCCAGAATTGTGACAATTTAATAGGCTTTCAGCCTTTCTTTCCCCCCGTTCCAAATGAGTAGTTTTGGGTTGAGGTTTAAGGATAAGTTTTGGGTGGGGGAGTGAGTTACGGGTGATGTTGGGCTGAAGGTAGGAGGGGCTAAAGTTACCAAGTTTGGAATGTAGAGGCGGTTACCCGGCGACGGGGCTCGCATTTCCCAAAACTATCTACCTGTAAGCCAATGGGAGCAGAATTGCAGTTAGAATAGATTACTATTTCTGAATGTATGCTAAGTTACATAGTCATATTTTTTTGAATAAGATGTAGGTAATTGGACTGACACTGGGGTTATATAATGTAGATGAATAAAATTAGCAAAGAATGCGGTATATGGCCTTAGGCCAAAAAGCGCATCTTGCTGTATTTTTTGTTAACTTGTGAAGGCAACGACGGTTGAAGGCGCAGTGTAAATTTGATACGGGAATAAGTTAAACAATTATAAGAAAGGATTAAAGATACCTAAGTAATATTCAGGATATATAGTACATGGGACACAACCCTCTATATATCATATATATCGTCTATCAACCTCGTACCCAGGGCCATTTGTAGGGAACTGGGCCAAGATGGCGGGAACAAATGGCCCTGGTGGAGGCTAGGCTATCTCAGCCTCTGATTGGTCAAGAGCTTATGGCGTAAATCAGACGGTTTGATTTTGTATTTTAAAATAAAAAATTTATTTTGACCTTGTTGGTTGTTCCTGCCCACGGCACGGGAAATTATATTTCAAACCATGCAATAATTAACTGTAATTAACTGTAATTAAAGTGTAAAGAACTGAGTTCTAGTTAATAAAATGCGCAATATACTGCGCATTTTGAGCTGGCCTCCACCAGGGCCATTTGTTCCCGCCATTTTGTTTTTGGCCGCCATCTTGGCCCAGCCCCTACAAATGGCCCTGGGGACGAGGTTGATCGTCTATATATCATCCATATATCTTTTGTCTTATTTTTGACTCATATTTTGGGCTCTCAAGATTTTTTTCATTTCAACACCTATTTTTTCAACTTTCAAGACATTTTTGTGGAGGTCCCCCCTTAAACATTATTTTGTGGGGGGGGGGGGGGGCTGGGCGACCGCCCAGTCCGCCCTGTCCTAAATCCGGCACTGCACGGATGAGCAAAAAGGCTCAGAGGATGATTTTGATCAAGCAGCACAAGCCTTAACGCCTTACACGGAGCGAGCGCATAAGTACTGGCTGAGTACCTCAGACAATCCTGGCCAAACGCATCTGATTGGTCCACACAGCTAAAATTACTTCCGGCCTTACCGAGGAAGTTTGGCTGAAGAGTGAAGACTGACGTTTTGTTTACTGTTTTTAAATTAAACTTGCCGCTTTCCAAACGTCGAATTTGTCTTTTTCAAGTGTAACACATCATTTTGAGTAGAAAGACGGAAAAATTACGCCTTCAATAAGTCGAAACAAAACTAAGGTGAGGAAAAACCGTACGAAAAACACCAAAACAATTATGCGACAGAACTGTACGAAGACATCTGCAACTTTGTTCCTTTTATGCAACAAAAATAATGCGTATATTAAGCTATGCTATCGAAAACAATTAGTACAGCAATGGGCACAGACAATGTATGAGTATATGTACATGTAGTTGAAACTTATTGTTCTTTAGTAGGTCTCCAGTTTCCTATTAAAATGAAAACATGTTTTGGACAAATGTTCGAGCGTGCGGAAATATGTCAACACAAAGAGCAAAAACAGTTTTAATAGTGACGAAAGATTTTAGCAACAAACTTTGATATTAAATTAACTCCTATCTGCAGAACTGTCCGGTTTTAAGGCATGCAGCCGGTAAAAAATCTTGAATCCTTGCCAGACACAACAAAATGCACAAGCAAAAAGACCAGCGAGAACAAGAAACCAGTCATTAGCTTAGGCAACATTTCAGTTCAAAATTTGAGTAGCCCGTGTCGATTTAGGCATAAGACATTTCAGAAACTTAAGCAATAGAAATAATGAAAAAAAAAAAAAAAGCCATATGCATTCAATTCGCTAAAAAAGTTAGCCGTCTAGCAATGGAACGTTTGTAGCGTCTCACCGTTTTTCTTGTTGAATGCAGATGTCTGTATTCTTCGCTTTTTTTCTTCATATATTCCGTCCTTGCAATTATAAGACCCTTTTATGTACACCAAGAATGTTGATAATGAATATCTCCATGTAGATGTCCATGAGACATCTCACTTTTCAACGACGATTTGACGAGGCAAACAACTTTGTTTTTGCACGACCGACAGTAAAAATAGGGAACCCAGTAAATGTTGTCTGGAAAGCCAGACAAATGGCTTCCTAAAAGTTCTCAATTATTTGTGCCGATTTATTGACTTGCAAAAAGCAAAGTTCATATAATAACTTATTTATTGTCTTCGTTTAAATGGTCTGTTTTAGTTAAATATCAAAGTATTGTCTTTTATGTGGAACTCTATTTTAAAAAACGGCGAAAGACAAAGCAGCTATAACTTACGTGACCTTCAAACATCGTTTGAAAGCAAGGGTATATATATATTTTACAAATTTATTGACCAAACAAATTTAATCACTTCAGAATTGTTTTTATCTAAGACACTTATGCTTCTCTTTGCAATTTACGTAGATAATTGAAAAGGTAAAAAGGTTATAAATAAAAGATAATTCTCAAAACTTCACCAGCTCACTGACTCGTTGTTGACTTGGCTGTTGACATTTCAAACTGTCAGTGCGTAGCCGGGGGGGGGACCTTTTATACGCTCACTCCGTGTTTAACAAGCCTTAACTGAGCTGGTAAAAACATATTGAGACTATTTGCAAGAAGGCAGGTGCTGGTATTGGGGCTATAAGACGCGTTAAACCTTATGTTCCTGCTAACACATTAGAAACCATATACAAAGCACTAGTACAGCCTTACTTTGATTACTGTTCCCCATTATGGGATAACTGCGGTAAATTGCCCCAAGATAAATTACAGGAGCCACTTATGACGCTAGGTCAGCCGATGTTCTCGACACCCTATAATGGGAAACGTTGGATGTAAAGCGATCTTATACAAAATCTGTTTTTATGTACAAAATACTCAATGACCACACTGTCCCGGTCTAAAACAATCCTTTTGTGAAAGGAGCGTTTCACAAAATACACATAATTTATGAAATAGTGATACAGATTTAACACTTCCGAAGCCCAGAACTGAATTTTTAAAAAAGAGCTTCAAATATAGCGGTGCCATGTTGTGGAATGATCTTCCGCGGGAAGTTAAATTGGCCGATACGGTCGATTGTTTCAAGAGGAAGATACGCCCAACTTGACTATGATGCTGGATCAAACCTCCTACTTCCTGATGCATGTAAAATGTGGGTATATAGAATGTATGTATATATTATTTTAATCACTAATATTTTACTTATATAGTTATATACCGTAGTACTTGTACATAATCAACTTTCTTGTTTTATTTCATTCCTATTTGTATGTATTAACAAGACGCCTGGTCAGGCGTTCACTCGGGCTACTGCAAAATCGCAGCTGCAATTACCTATAAAAGTCTAAACATCATTGGTCACAGAAAATAGTCAAAACACAATCTAATTCTCCGATAGAAAACACAATTCGCAATACACAAAACACGATTGCCTGTATTTAACGTATTTCCACACAGCGTTCATATGTCGAGTCCCTTCTGGTGTTAAATATCAACACAGCACGATCATGTTTAATCAGCGATTGTAAACGTATATAAGATCAAGATACCTGCCAGCGACGTTACTGAACAATAGCTATGTCTGTGAACACACTGAACACGTCCAAGAAAGAACACTTGACTTCAAACAACTTGATCAAACATCAGGATTCAGGAAAGCGAAGAAAGAAAACATGAAGATTAGCATTTAGCACGCATCATCAGCCGCGCAAGGCCTGATGGGATGACGTAATGATTGCCATTTCGAAACATAGACAAAAAAATAATAAAAATAATAACGGAGCCGAAACCTAGACTCGTCTACCACAGGTAGCCCGAGTAATTAGTGTGACGCCCCTCGTGGAAATCAGCTAATGTTGACGAGGCTAGCGTGTTTAAATAAAGTTTTACCTACCTACCTAGTACCTACCTACCTTTACACCCAATAAAAATACAGAATTTGAGGTACACAAATTCAGACAGGCCAGTCAGCGCCAAGATGAAAAGATCGACAGCTTTTACACACGTCTCAGCACTGAACTAGCCGCAACTTGTGAAGTCACTGATATCGGCCGCGAGATCAAAACACAAATCGTATACAAAACTGCACATCCAAGGAACTTCGAAGACGTGCTTTACGTACAAGATGAATCTTAACGAACTATTGGAATTAGGAAGGGCATACGAACTATCCGACGAGCAAGCAACACAAATCGAAACTAAAAATCCCGAATCAGCTAATTATGTCAACAAAAGAACCACCATCGACTCAAAAGATTCAACGCTGCCAGACAAACACGACAACAAGAAACCGACAAAATCATGTTATTTTTGCAACGGCCCTTATCCTCATCATGGTGACTGCATGTCCAGCAAAAGGGAAAACCTGTCGGTCCTGTGGAAAACAAAATCATTTTGCCGCTGTATGCCGTTCATCGAAGAATCGACGACGCAACGAAAAGAAGCCGCGCGAATCAGTCAAGACTGTTCACACGCCGGAAACTGAAAGTGAACCTGATAAACAATCTAATATATTTTTTTCCATGAAGAACCCTATCGACGACGTTAAACATCCAACCATCAAATTACAGATCCACGGCCAAACGACTAAATTCATCATCGACACTAGTGCGACAGTTAATCTACTATAGAAGAGCAGGACTTTCACGCTCTACAACACAAAGTGAGATTGACGCGAACTTCAATCAAGATCTATCCGTACAAGTCTGATAAAGCTTTAAACATCCTGGGGAAATTCACAGCAACCGTAGAGTCACGCAACAGAAGCGAAGCTACTGAGTTTTATGTCGTAAGTATATATATAAAGACGGTAGAATGGGTGGGTATTTGTTATCATACAAGACAGCACGACAACTTGGTTTAATCGCTATCGCCCAATGTCTTTGGAACACGTCCGACACCACCAAACAACGTCTCCGTGCCAAAAGAGTTATTCAATGGGATTGGAAAGTTAAAAGACCAAAAAGTACATCTTCACTTTGATGAGTCCGTTCCAGTGAACTCGATCAGTGAACTCGATGTAAGTTAAAATGTGATACCTGGAACGCTAACGAAGAACCAACAAGAAACTATTTCTAAAAAGAAATAGCTGTTTCGTTCCGGGCAATGACGAAATTTAGCTCTGCTAATTTCCCGCCAAGTAGTCTGACGCGACAATTTTTACGCAAATACTGGTAATGGCCGTGAGGTGCGAGCGAACTACTGTAGTTCGGGGCAATTACGGCTGATCGACAATGACTTGCTTGTAAGCGCTGTTGACTACATGATTGCAGATGTGTTACTTTGAAATGTTTTGTTATTTATATACACTAGATTAGAATAGTGATTGAGAAATAGAGAGAAATAAAAGGAGAAAACCAGTGGGGAGAAAAATATGAAATTGCATAGAACTGTAGTTCTGATTGATGAGTAAAATCATTTGGCGTTTAGTCAAACTGGATGTTCTTGACCCCGCGATTTTGCAATATTGACAGCAACATTGCAATGTTCATTTGTTAACGATACACGGTGCCTCCTTGGCAAGTTGCTAAAAATTCGCATTTTAAATATCGAGCTTCACACAACATGAAGTTTACTTAGAGTTCGTTGTTCTGACTTTCAATCGAACTTCGTATTATGTGAAGTTCGATATTTAAAATGGGAATTTTTAGCAAATTGCTAAGTGCAATATTGCTATCAATATTGCAATGTTGTTGGTCGCGGGAAAGAACACCGGTTTGACTGTAATAATAATAAAGGCATTGCCATTTGCCAGGTAGCATTCGATGGTATTGGAAATTTCTTACAACAGTATTACAATACAACTAAACTACGAATGTAGTAAGCAGAAACAGGTATAGCAAGAGCAAATCTGTAATCATTTCTGATTTTACCAGCGTTGGAAACGACATATATTTTTAAAGATCAAGTATGCATACAGACATTCTCTGTAGCCTTATACTGTAACAGTATTTTGATTTTGTGATTTTGGCATTAATCATGGTAATACGGCCCACTACTAAACATAGATATTTAAGGTTGCGCTTGTTGGTGAAAAGGAACTTTAATAATTGAATATTTTTTAATGTAAACAAACGATTAATGGCATGAAAAGTAAGCTTAGAATACAGTACTATTTAAAACAAAGTTTTGCTTGACTGCAACGGATGAAGGGCAACTAAAGCGCCTCTTAAGAGTTAAGTCTAGCTTGTACAACTATTAATGTGAATGTCTTTATAGGTATATTATTGTTCGCTTCAACCTTTAACTCAACTAAACATATACATCTATATGTGATGCAACTTGACATATGTATGGAGGTGTCTACAAAGTAGCATTTAGCTAGTTTAAAGTACAAGAATGTCTTCAACAACATTGTTCATGTTGGCTTGGTATTTCACTGTTTTTGGTAACAGTTGTGAAAGTGATGTTGTCATTTCTTCTGCTGATCGTAAGTCATCCTGGTTGATCCCAAATAGCTTTATAAATGTGTTGCTGAAGAAGGTCATGTTCTTGATTTCATCATCAGATGTCAAAAGACACATGTTGCTGACATATGCTTTTTGGAGGCTGGCTTCAGTGTAACTCTGTGAGCAACGGGGGCATTTTAGTGTTCCATCCAATTTCTTGTTTCTGCATTTCTTATTGGAGCAGCTGTTGTAGGAAATTATTCTTTGAATACCAAGAATTGTCCCATCAAGAAATGAGTTGTCTTCATCGTCAGTATCGAGTAACGTCAACTGGTCATTTTCCGACACCTAGAAAAAAAAAGAATTGCAATACATTACATGTAAGTGGACTGAACTGTTGTTTTTGATAATACTTAGGCTACCTGTTGTAGGTGGAGTCTAAGTTTTTTTTTGGCCTGGGGGTCATGAAATTGCACAGTACTTCTCATAATATGGAGTCTAGACTTTGAGTCTTTGATTACTTCGAAAATTGTCAGTCTGTTCCTATTCTGTGGCTGTGTCAAGCACATCACTCATGATCAAATTTGGAGAACGTACCAACACACAAACGCCACAGTATATTAAAGAGCGTATGTACTGTTTAATGAATAATGGCTTGTGGAGCTCCGATAACTGCAAAAGGCAAGTAATAAGCACTGAATATAGTTAAAGATGCAACATATGTTGAACTGTTTGCATCTCTAGATTTCATGTAGGTGTGAAGGTGTCATATTACATATGGAAATGTGTGTTTCAAAACATGTTTAAATATTTTTCAGTTTCTTCGATATTTAAAATAAATTCTATATCAAAATGATTGCTTGAATCTGATGAATTGAGCATTGGACGTGTTGTCTACTGAAAGTATTAAAATTCCCATTGTTATTTGGGAAAACGGACTTGTTATTTGGAAAAACAGACTTGTTGTTTACATTGCCTCTGAAGATTTTGTACTTTTTAACAAATGGTTATTTTGCATGCTGTTGCACTTTTCTGTGCATCCCATTTTTGAATTTTACCACTGTTACCATGGTAACATTAATTTGCACTCTCAGAGTACAATTAACAATTTAATTTGCACTCCTCTCAACGAATCAGAATCGATATAGGCTATGTCAAGGTTGCAGTAATCAGTAGCTGGAACGAACATCTAAGCAAGTGTGTTGTTGTTATATGATATACAGACATGTAGAAGCTACTTGTAATTTGGGCTATATTATTGATGAAATTGTTAGGTCTTGTGATAAAAAAAATTGTGAACATTTGAAATAAGATGTATCCTGATTATAATGTTTAACTAATATTAATAATATTGTGTGGAAATGTTAGTTTTTTAAATTCAAATGGGAGGTAGTGCATTTTTATAACTTTTCCTTCTCTGCATGCTGAAGATGAGAAGGTGACATATTGTTGAAAAGTGTTTTCACAGGTTTTTTTTACAAATTTATCCATCGAGTACTGTATCACTTAAGTTGTTATACATAACTACTGAAGAGATGTGAATTTGGATCACTTAGAAAAAAACTCTGCAAACTTCTTTTTCAAACTTTTTCAAACTGCCTCAGCGTTTCATCATAATATTCGAAGTTGATCTTTTTGTGTTGTGTGTAAGTTGCAATTGCTAAATTGATGGCATGCACAGCTGGAAATTAGGAAGTCATAATTGAAAGCTATGAAGATTGGAAATTGGAAAGGAAATAATTTCTAGGACCGGGTACTGTAAGCAAAATGACATATTGTATATTTTTTATGGAGAATAACTTTAAATTTATCTTATTCTTACCTCAAGTTTCGTTTCACTTGTTGATGAGGCCATTGGTTTATTTTGGAAAATTGATGTATGGAGTGATGTGAATGTTATGATGTCTCCTTGAGAAAGTGGGAGGGATGCCTTGTCTTTCCATAGTGAAATTTGCATTTTGCCTGTGGTATCTTTGATGTACACTTTCTTCAGTTCGATAGTGTTGTTCTTCACTTTTATTGGAGGCTCTACCTAGAGATGATATTTAACTGATTGACACGTGACGCAGCAAAAGTGATCATTTTATTATATTATTTCACTGTCTCGATCTAACAGGGGAACTAGGTTTTACTTATCAAACAGCGATGGTTAATTAGATAATAGGTTAACATTAGGCTATCTGCGTAAAATGCCTGTGTTTGTCCTTAATCCACTGACAGTTTAAGTGGCCAAAAGCGACGCTATTATTATTTTAGTGTTACTTAGTGCATGTAACATGAGATTATTTTAAGTATGTTACAGTATATCTATATGTCAGAAGATTTGACACTGCTGATGTCAGTGGGTATTACTAAACACTTATGTTTAGGCTTTAAAGGGTAACAGAGATCCCCTAATTTTTTAACTCTCTATAGTCAAGTAGGGACACCATTATACTGAAGAAATCAGTTGTAAAAGGAATTTCAGGTACACCACTACAAAGCAAAATTGTCTGGCATTATAATTATACTAGCTGAAGTGAGATATTTAAAGGATTAACAACATGCATATCTGGGTATAGCCTCAGTGTGTGTAGCCAATGACTCCCCTCAGTGGCTGTATGCACAGGCTAGATATATCAGTTCTTAAACCATTTTCAGGTGAATTGGGCAAAAAGACATTTATATTATTTTAAATTTGTCAGTGCAACACAATTTTACTCACCACCCTGACTAAAGGGAGAGGTTTCAGATGTGAATGCATTAGAAATGAGATTGTTGGCAGAAGTTGTGGTGTGAAAAGTTTTATATATTATTTGTGTTGTTTACATACCTTTGTAATCTTGCCCTCAATGGATATTCGTCGCTTTTTTGGGAGTTTTAGGACCTCAGCTATTGGTGTAACAGGAACAGATGTACGGGTATGCTGTATTTCTGAGATTGTTGTATCATTTTGCAAATTGAAATTGGCAATCATAAAGATCGTGGATTTGGAATTTATCTTTACAGTAGGATTTTCATCTGCATTGGATAGGCAGTAGTCTGTTACCATGATGCACTTGTTCTTTTGAAAGCATTTATTTGCAATGGTTTCGTTGTAAATGGTACATATGATGATTCCTGTATCATCAGCAAGGACAGTAGTTGCCACATACTTTGTTCTGTCGGATTCAGTGTCTTGGTAAACTATTTTGAGATGTGTAATGACTTTCACTTTAATTGGTGTTTTAATGGGACTTTCATCAAAAGATATAGCAGCAATCTTTGTAATGTCAGAGATATTTTGAAATGGCATCTTAAAGAAAAAAAGTGTGGTAATTAAGACAAAATTGTGGTATATTTCTGGGAGATAGTTTGAGTTTGTGAGACAAAAACGAAGACCAGTTGATTTAAAAAAGTATAAAATAAAGCATATTCTTGTCCTGAAAATGCAAGATATGAGTCAGTGCAACACAAAAGTATAATGAACCTGTAATATTTCGACTCTATTTCAAAGCCATCTTCAGATAGAATGAAAATACAACAACATGCCAGGGTTAATTACAAGCTTTGATGCATCATGTATTAAGATGAAGAAAGCCTATATCATTATTTCCTTTTATGAGTAGGAGTATCTTAGATGTAAATAGTGATAGGCATTTCTTCCATGTTGATGATGTCATCAGAGCTTAGGCTGGTATATATATACCGTAAACCTTGGGATGTTATTGTATTTTCATTCAGACTGTCTGAAGATGACTTTGTAGATAAAGTTGAAATAAATTATTACAGTTTCACTAGTGAGACTGTTTTGTCTTGTATTGATTGATATTTTGGGAATTCAGGATACATCTTATTTGATATTCTGAGAGAAATTATCAGTAGATTAGCAAAATTTAAGAGTTAGCAGCCTTTCCATTTCTTTTTTAACCTTATTGGAAACTTTTATGGCTTTTTCAGAGAATTCTGTTAGTGCAAGACCACTTAATGATTTCAAGCGACTCAATGCAACATATGCTTGCCCTGGCTTGGTGCATTTTGAGCCTAAATTGACTACTGCATAAGAGAGCGTCATTCCTTGACTTTTATGAATTGTGACTGCCCAAGATGGTGTAAGGGGTAATTGTGTTCTTTCAATTTCGATGCCTTCTTTAGCATAGAATTTAACAGTAATTGGTTTTATTAAGACTGCTTGTGTTTTTGAGTCACGGAAAAGTTTTCCAACTTTTGGATCATCAAATATTACATTAACTCCATAAGGCATGTTTTGATTGTGGGAGTATATTATAGTTTCCACTGTTCCTTGTGCTCCATTGACCAGTCCGTCTGTGGTCATTATATTTCTTAAGAGCATTACTCTTGCTCCTGGAAGTAAGGAGAGTGAACGAGGTAACCCTCCACATTCTGAGTCATTATCTGGTATGAGGGTAGATGGTGGTGGTTTGTTGTTATTAGTATTTGTATGTATTGCATCAATTGAAAAGATGTCAGAGTTTGTCATTTTTGAAAGTTGATTTAGTTTAAGGTTGTTATATTCATAGCATTGCTTCCTTGTCGGAAAGAGCCTCAAAGCATTTTTAAATGGTGTTTCATTAGAATTGATTTTTTCCCTCTGCATAAGTGTACGTATGTCTTGAATGGTTTGTTTTCCTTCTCTTACTCGGTTTAATAGATTTGCATACATAGAATCTTCTTTTTGCCTTACATTTGAAGTTAAAAACTTGGGTTTGAAATGGGTAATCCATAAGTTTAATGGTCCACTGAAGGTTGTTTCATCAAATATATAGTGAGCTGCAACAGGCTGCAGTTGATAAAAATCACCAAATGTTATTACAGAGCAATTGCCAAATACAGTAGAGGTGGACCCTTGTATGTTTTTTATTTCTTGTAGTCTCTGATGTACATAATGAAATATGTGATCACTGACCATGCTTATCTCATCAATAATTAAGTATTGCAAGTCTGAGTAGTCAGATTGCAGTTGATCTCTTCTAGCAGAAGAGAGTGGTATGTAGTGATTTGAGAAATGGAATGATTTTGCATGTTGAACTGGTAAGTTAAAAGTACTATGAAGTGTCTTTCCAGAAATATTGTAAGCAGCACACCTGTTGGTGATGTTAGTAGGATGGAATGTTTCTTCGTCTTCCGAAGCACCAATTCTTTGATGATCTTAATGAGAAAGGATTTTCCTGTACCTGCACCGCCAGTAATAAAAATAAAAAGGGGATTGGGTGGGAGTTCTGTAAATGATTCTTTGTATTGGTTATTTGTGGTTATGTGGTTTTCAATCAGGTTGAATATAACTCTTTGTTCAGTGTTAGTTTTGATGTAGTTTCTAAGTACTCGTCATTAGTCATGGTAAACAAGCTAATGCTTGCCCAATCCTCTTTCAAATTATCTTCTACAAGAAAGTGATCATCCATTTCTAGTTGATTTTTTTCAACAATGTCAAGAGATTTTTGCATTTCATTTGTTGCAGCTAGAAATTGAAATTCATTTTTTGATTGGTTTTCATCATTGTGAAATTTTTCTTCGTAATGGCTTGTATTAGGTGTCAGAGAAGAGGTCATATCTATTTCACCACATTCTATAGCTTGGACAATATGTATTGCTTTTTCCAAGTCATTTTGAATGTTTTCTCTGGAGTATGCTTCAGTGTCAAAGTTTCTTTTTGCCATAAATGCTTCATATGAATTTTTATATGGGGAGACTAGGTCTGTTTGACTTCGAAATGGTAAGTAGGAATATAACTTAGAATAAAAATACTCATCATCATTATCATGTAATCCAATTTTTGGCATTCTTATACAAGCTGGTTTTGTACGTTTTCTGATTCGTTTTGATAGTTTTTTGAGGTGCATAAGGTGTACCAAGAAAGAAATGCAGTTATGCTCATTTTATTCCACTGCTCTCCTTGTGGACGAAGGCAGTAGTATTCAACAAGACCTGTTTGAAAAACATCTTCACTTTCATCATCTAGTTGTTGTCTCTGAAGTTGTGATTTCAGAATTCTATGTCTGCGCTCTGGTTTTCTGCAGTTTAAAAATACTGTTGTGACAGAAGACTCAATTAATGGCAAATTTATCATTCGGAATGCAACTTCTTGTGCAGATATTTGTCGATGTGAAAGCACAGTAGAGCCTATAGCATGGATTTGTTTCCTTTGTGAGCAATTGTCTGGAAGTTGTTCTAGGGTTTTCTTAATTGCAGATTTTAAGCCTTGTGGCTCTGATTTGCAGATATATGTGGAGATGTACATTGCGCACTAATTGTATATCCATGTTAGCTCTCCATGCTTTTAAAATGTGCGGATTGTAGGCATTTATCATGCAATCTGTTTCCTTTCTTCTAGTGATGTAAAACCTAGATGTATTGCCTTGGTCAATGTGGGTTTTAAGCCTTGTTTGTAATGATACTGGTTTAGGAAAATCAAATATACACCTGTTGGGTTTTTTTGAGGCATGACTTTGTGTGGTGGTGTGTTTGAAGGGTTTGCACAAGGTGTTTTAGCTCTGGGTCAGAATCATCAGGCAATGTTGTTGACACATACTTATCAATAAATGCAGATGCAAGTGAACGTCCCATCTCTGTTTCTAAGTTTGGATGGTCTTTAGTCCAAACAAACATATGAATGTGTGGACTACCTCTCATCTGGAATTCAATGCGTAAAAAGTAATTTGTAATTTCTTGTAATGGTTTGGATTTTCCATTAAGAATGTACTTTACAAATGCTTGTTTTCTTCATCTTGATTCTTGTCACCAGCCAGTAATTTGAATAGATCTGGCCACTGAAGGTCTGCAGCAGACAATGTTATGAACCATGTTGGTGCACCTAATGTGTTGCTTCTAGCTAATAAGTTCATCAATTCATTTCTCCAGTATGCTGGTGTACCTCTAATTTGACGCATGAATACATACGAGTCCTCTATTATATCTGCATTAAGTTTGCCTTTTAGATCTCGAGCTCTTATTTTAAGACCATTTTTACCAGATGCTGATTTCATTCTCAGAGCAATGGACACACAGTCAGCAAGTTTTCTTGCTTCATAGACAGAATTAGCAAAAAATATATAAGGTATCTCGCTTGAGAATCGTAAATCAGAGCTGATTAGCCGTGACTGAAAATATGCAAGATCTGTTATTTTCTTGTTGCGTTTGGCAGAAAAGCCATTTTCCCCTAAAGGGAACAGCCAGGGAAAAGCCAGTTCTTCAATTGGAGTTGTTATCTCCCCTAAAATTTTTACTGGGGTGTTTTTAGTTCTGGGGAAAATAAATGTAGGATGTGTTTCTTCATTTGTGTGGATAGTACTGCCAGTACTTAACAAAGATATCTTAGATACATTTGGCAGAGTATGAGATTGTGTAATGGTGCTTTCAATCAGATGTGGCAATGGTTCTGTTCCACCAATCACATTATTGTGATCCCACATACAATTAATATCAATATCCTTGTACAGACAATTATGTTTTTTCAGCCAGTTTAATGCTTTGTAAATCTTAGAATAAGAAACTGCAATTCCAGGACCTAAAGAATTGAGTGTCTTAACTAAAATTATATCTGAATTTTCCAAAGGTTTTGGTAAAGTGCATAATTCTGGATGTGGATGTGTGGGGAAGTGTATTGCCTGTCCTTTTTCTCCAAATTGTCTAACCATCAGTATCATTATTGAATTTTTAAATTAATTTTTGCCGTTTTTCCATACATTTAAATCCTTCAGTTCTGGAGGTTATTTTACAGGGTCCAGATTGTTTGCATATGCTAATGGTGGTATTGGAGCACCTCGGTTAAGGACAGAAAGGCATTTACCACAAATTATTTGATTTTGGTGTTCTTTGAAGAAAAACAGCTTTTCATCATTTGGAAACAATAGTCTTTTACAATAAAAGCAATTATTTTTTGGTATTTGTTGAATAAGATTTAATTTAAACTGTTGAACATCGTGATGAAAGTTTTCCAGTTGTTTCTTGCTACTTTTATTCCAGTTAATTCTTTATTACCATCATTGTTTGTTGTTTTTGTTAGTTTTTTTAGGAAATTTAAGTTTTGGTGGGGTTGGAATTTCTGTAATTTTCGTTTCTTGCAGATATTCTTTTTGCTCAAGTTATTTGATGCTGTGCTTAGCAACGGCTCAGATTGTGGTGGCAAAGTTGAATTTGGAGTCATACTTCGAGAACTTAGTTCTTCATTGGAAAAATATTTTCCTGCGTGTTGTTATTTGATTGATCAAAACATTGATATATATTCAAACAAAGAACAAAATGGTTTGGGGACCACAATGCTCCAATTTTTGGTGAACATGATGTCCACATAATATAAATGTATTCAATTCTATTACTGATTGCTGTCCGTGGAAACAGTGGTCGATTCAAAACATACCTTACTCTGCTGTTAATTGCTACACAAACAGCTTCTGCAGGATAGATACTGTAAACAACTTGTTGTAAGACAGATGCAAGTGCAGCAATATGCCAAATACCCACCCAAGAATTAGGGGTTAATGAATCTATAATTACTGTCATAAGTACCTGAAGTACATTTTGCTTCAGCATGCATGTTAAGTGAGATGTCTCATTTGGACTTGAAAAGTGACTTTAACCAAAATAGAAGCTGCTCATTAGAGTGAAACATGTTTTGTATACTGATGTAATACTGGAGGTGACAGAGAAGTTCTACTACTGCTCTAGTTCTCATTTCAACATGATGTTCCTCTGTACCAAATGAAGCAAGACTAAAACATCTGAATAAACAGTTTCCATCTCCTATAATTTTGACCGGGTTTAGATTTCGAGGAGCATCATGAGTTTACATACTCAATGCAACAGTATCAATTTGACCTCTTGTGAATGAAATGTCTGGCAGTGTATCTGGTAGAGAGTAAGTGTAGAAATGCTGTTCTTCAAAGTGAGCGGTCTGTAGCAAAGACTGAAAGCCTAATGCAGCTGCATTTCTCATACGATGCATGGAATCTTGGAAAAACTCCTTTCTCTGTTGGTAAATTTTTCTTATTATATTATTTGAGTTGTGATTTATATATGTTTACTGTACATCATTTAAGATTATTAAAATCTTACCATTAATTAACCAAAGATTCTGTCTGTTATTCCTGTAACAAATGGGAAAACCATATTAAATCTGATGACATTCTTATCAATTTGTCATTGGTTACGGTACATGTGCATACCGTATAAGAATACTTAGATATCTGGCAGAATAGGCAGAATAGAACTATAAAGACTGAGGAGTCCTATTTACAAACAAAAGGTTAACCAGATTCTCAGGATTAGTATGTTCTTAACCTTTTATTGCATTTTGAAAAGTTACAGCAATGTTTCTCCAGTATCTTCCTCTAAGTGGAACAGGGTGACTGGGTGTGTGTGTGTATAGGGGGGGGGGGGGGGGAGAGAAGTGACTTGGCAATGGAACTTGCCCGGGACCTCACAGCCTCACTCTTTGGCAACCCCACAAACATTCTGCTGAAAAATCAAGCATATTAGACTGTTAAGGGAATTATAATTGAGGGCTTAATTGCCTTTGTATATAACAGAGAACTTTCCAACTACGTGCAGTGTTAATTGGAATTAATCACTGGAGTATATCAAGTAAAGAATCTGAATAATTATCTATGACAGTTTTGAGTTTACTCGTAAGAGTTGTTTTGCTTAAGCCATGTTAAACGGTGTATTTTTGTGCAATTTGTGTTGAAAAAATACTAAATATACCATAAGACCATGCCATAAATTTACTTCAAAGCGCGTCAATGGGTATCAACAGGTAAACTCCATACCTAACCAGCAAAGAAAACGTGTTGATATTTTTGTTTAGATTGGGAAAACAACCCAACATGGCCAACAGTGAAGGAACTCTTAAGAGAAAAGTGGCTGTTATTTTCTGATTAACAGAAATGAAGCTAAACAAATGACACAGGAGAGGTGAAAACTTGATCGATGTTAGGCTGTGAAGGCCAATATGCCCCTGGCAATGTCTTCAATAAGTAATTTTGCTCATGCAACTTGTGAAAAACAGAAAACAAATCACTCTTTTATGCAATTTTGGAAATACATAAAAACCCTTTGCATGAGGAATCTGAGATGGTAAAAATCAGTGTTTGATTTGAAGTTTGTTAACTTGAAAAAAAACCCAATGTCAATAACAGCATTTTTATGTCTTTTATGTCTGACATAGGTATAAGAACCTCTCAATGTTCAATGAACCTCAAACATTTATAAACTAGTGTTGATAAAAATTAAAATTCTACAATCTATGAATGACTGACTGGCTGAGTCTAGGTTTTGGATGTTTTTTCTTGGGTGTTGTGATTTTGCATTTTTGCAATTTTTACTTCGGGTCAGGTCTACTGTGATTGAGGAAGGGAACATCGCAGAATTGTGGATTCTTACCTGTTCTTTTTGGTGTTTTTCCCCCTTAAAAGGTTAATTTTCTTTAGAAATTTGCTTTCTATAAAGTTACTTGCTTATTGTTGTCTGTTTAAGTTTAATATACCGTGCCAAAAAAGATGGTGGTGGTACATTTAACCACAATGCTTTGTGACCTTCAATCAGCTCAAATAACTAACATTGTTTATCGTGCTAAGATGGATTAAGTAAGCAAGAACTTCATTCCCACCAAAGTTGATTGTTTTAAAACCATATCTTCCAATAATTCTGCAAGAAACAATATTTACTGCACACAAAGGATTGTGGTTAAATGTACAAGTTACCATCTTTTTCAGTACAGTCAATTACTTGCCATTTTGAAATGATTGTTGTTAGTCACATACTGCTGCCTAACTAACTTAGCAAATCCCAAATGGAGAAAGGAAGAAAAAAGAGAGGGGAGTGAAGCAGTTGAATAAAAGGCAATCATGAAGCAGTATTTTGGATTTGTATTCTCCATATACATATCCTGTATTTAAAATAGTTTTATATGTATCCCAATTTGTTAAAATTAATAAAGATAACAAAGCGTGGCGGCAATTGCTCCAGTCATGGGTCACAATTGTCCCATAGACATCAAATTTTCGATTTGTACATATAGAATCTCACCCTAGAGCCCTTTGGGTTATCCCAAATCACTCTAGGGCCCAATTCTATAGTATGTACACGATATAGGAATCTCACCTTCGAGCTCATTGGCTTACTCCAAATCACTCCAAGGCCCAATTCCTATTGTTATGCATGAGAAGCTCACCCGAGAGCCCATTGGGTTATCCCAAATCACTCTCGAGACTCGGGCCTAATTCTCATTGTTTAAATTATCCTACCGGAGCATTGTCCCATTCTTGCTTTACCCCACAGAATGTTGTGATTTTTATATTATACGCATTGTAACTTTACTTTAAAAACGACCTAATTATGGTAAAGGACATTAACCATAGGCAGCGGTAAGTGATAATTAGCCTGCGTAGCCGGCGCTGGGGTGATTTGGGAGGGGAGCGCCTGCAGGCGCCTATTGTTATTTTTAATTAAAACAGTGTATTTTTGGAAGTTGTCAATTTCAAAAACCTGAGCTAAATAGCTTAATTAATTTGGAAGTTGATCGAATATTTACTCCGTTTAGAAAACACGTATCTAGAATTAAATAAAATAGCACAGTTATGAATGAGCATGTGTATCAAAGTGCTTTCTTGATTCAGGAATTTGTGTGGTATATGTTCACTGCGTCAGCGTCTGAGAACATTAATTATATTATTCTGTTGTTGCTATATCTTGGCTGGTTTTAATACGGTTAATAGTGTTCACTGCAAAATCTTTTAAATAATTAAACAATTTATGTTGAGTGGGCTACAGAAAGCTCAGACAGATTATTTTCGTAGTTATAAAAGATGTGTATGTAACGACTATGACGACGATAAATATAATCATAACATCTCGCGATTCACATCAATAATACTGAGTTAAATATAATAGCGAATTTTATTTTCCACTGATAACTGGCGCTGATGGCCAATGCAGCAGGAGAAGTACGCCTGAGTAGATCCCACCAATTCGAATCAAATCCGAGTGTAAGAAATTCTACATGATGTTTTGCTCAAGCCAATGTCAGACAATTCAGTTACTCGCCGTTAAGCCAAAGTCGCCGAAGGGGCCACGTCTTTCGTGGAAATCTTACCGTAATTAACTGTTGGGAAACCAGCGAATAAACATTTTCCTTCTGATGCACATGCAGCTGCCTTATGGCCACTCTCTTCTCAATCTCAGTTTATTTTGAACTCGTTTCCTTAATAATATTATATGCAAGGCACATTTTCACAACGCTCTTCTTCGCCAAAGTCTGCAGCGGAAGTTCAAACTCTCTTTGATCGAGAGGTCATTAGCGTGTCAACCAATAGATTGCGAGCGTTCGCCGGCGAACCACTGATCTCAAATATATACTCATTATACTGGATAGAGCATCCGGTGTTCGCAGTGAAGTCGGAATAGATTAGCGGCGACCATTTCCGGTGGGACCCACTTGGGTCCCATACAATATGGCGTAAATAGGAGTGGAAGCAGTTGAACGGCGTTTTTCGCCAAATTCTGGGATGTTACGAAGAGTTACCACCGAATTGAGGTTTGTAATCTTATTTTAAGTAATAGTTTAGTGTTTTGAACTATTTTTTTGTTTAGAAAGTGGTTTTCTTTACAAAATACGCTTGCCTGTTTATTTGCTTCAGAGCTACAATCTTGGACAAAAGTCATGGGGACACGCCACGCGCACGTTCATGTTTACGCAAAAATTTACATATAGCAACAAAACCCCTCCCCCTAATCAATGTTGACGGATCTAAATGGCAAATATGCGTGAAAATACATTATATTTCATACAGTGAACAACATTGAGGGGGGGGGGGGGGGGGGGGGATTGCTAGGCACCGATCGTTCAAGCAGAACCCGCGGAAGCAGAATGAAATGTTATAAGTGAAGAATGTGTTGTTGTGTCCGAATACTTTTGTCTAAGATTGTCTGCGAAATGTGTCTCTGTCAATAATGCCTTATTTTTTACTCAAACGACCATTAAAAGTGTATAGTCTCGGTTGATTAGTTAAATTATGTTAATTGTTGTTGTATTACGGTTTTTTAGTGCCAAAAAAATTAAAATAATATAAATGTTTTGAGGAATTTCTGAATTGTTTGTTCAAGAATTGTGATTCCACCAAGGGAGAATTGGGAAATAATGTGGGAAATGCTGTTGTTCCTTGCTGCCGCATATATTAAAAATATCGTACCTATTTATGCAAGGCAAAAAAACATAACATCATTTCATTCGTACTTATGGCAAACAACGAGTGTGTTGGGGACTCTGACGAAGTCGATGGACGTATAGGAGAGGGTGAGCCATGTTTGACTGGATGTAGTGAAATCGGCGAGGTGCCACATTGTCCGCAAAGCGCAAGGCAAATCTATTTGATAACGTATAGTCCGGCAGATCTTTCTCTGGTCCCAACACGTGAAGCGTTTTCGGCATTAGTTTTAGACGGGTTTAAATACGCACATCCCTGTTCAGCCACTACTGTACTACAATGGGTTTGCTGTCAAGAGCCTCACGTCAATGGGGGTGTGCATTACCACATGTCCGTAAAGCTGGAATCTCGCCGCCGTTGGGTGAGAATAAGAGATTATATCCAATTCAAGTATAGCATCAACGTCCACTTCAGTGGAAATCATGTCAATTACTATTCTGCCTGGCGTTACACCACTAAAAGCGATGAGGAGTACTTGCAGTCTGAAGATCATCCCGACCTTACGAATTCGAACTACCCGATAACGACAAACGCCAGTTTGGCTATCCAACGTGACAATGTACCAAATCCTATATCTAGAGGGCAGAAACGCAAAGCAAAACGTCTTAGTGTTTTTGACGTAAGCCAACTTGTTGTTGCCAAAGGCATAAGAACGCGAATAGAGCTTCTAGTGTTAGCTCGTCGCCAGAAGAACGAAGGCAAAATTGATTTGGCAGAGTTCATTGCAAATCGCGGAGAAAAGGCCGTAGAAGACGCATTGAAAGTGGGCTGGGAAATGGAAGAAGCCGAACAAAAAATTAGAGCGGTCGAAGTTAACGCGGTTAGAAATTTTTGTACGCCAAGCTAAACGTACCATGCGTACCGGGGTGCGATGGAAAGTGGTTGGAGATGGCCAAAAATATTCTACAAAGAAATGGTATTTGTTCAGAGGAGTTTGCGGAAGCCGTCGTCACTCTTTTGCACAAAGGCAGAGGAAAGTACCGCAACTTGTACATCAAGGGGCCAGCGAACTGCGGTAAAACATTTCTATTGAACCCACTAACCCTGGTATTTTTTGCCTTTTCCAATCCCGCCACGACCACGTTTGCTTGGATGGGCGCAGAGCAGGCCGAAATAATATTTCTTAACGATTTTCGTTGGTCAAGCCAAATAATTTCATGGCATGATTTACTTCTGCTACTTGAAGGTCAGCTGGTGCATTTACCCGCGCCGAAAACGCACTACAACAGCGACATTTCCTTGACGGGTGATATCCCCATATTTTGCACAGCTAAGGAGGAACTGTCCTACGTTAGTGGTGGTATCCTAGATACAAGAGAAACCGAGATGATGAGGGTACGTTGGAGAGTATTTTCCTTTCACTCTCCAATAAGCGAGGAAGAACACGTAGACATGCCGTCTTGTCCACATTGCTTTGCCGAACTTATTCTGCCACAGCCATAACTACTGGGCAAAACACGATTACATATCCGGCGTTGTGTGTAATTACTTTAGTATAGGGGGAATTACAATATTATATATATATATATTATATATATATAATTTTTAATGTAAATATTAAGTAATGATATGAAATATGCACGCGCATGTAGACATGTTGTGTTTCAGTCAACGTGGAATTATATTAACTTCACACGGCAATTGAATGTTTCGCCTTTGTGGTGCCTATATAGTGTACACTTAGTTTAGAGAATATGCACAATGTATGCAGAAATGTAAGTGAAATGCTGTTGTTGTACTGCCGTATATTGAGGCGAGTGTTGTAATATTATTTTAGATTTTGTGTAAGACGGTACACACTTGTGCACCGATATATAAAAGGATTTTTAACTGTGTTCCTTTATATAATAACGTCGCACAAGTGTGTACCGTGTACACCGCTAATTAACATACATGAATAATTATTATAATTGTTTAAACGGTATTGTTAAACAATACTTCGGAATAGCTAATTAATCACAAACACGAGTAATTCGGTAAAAACATTTATTTCAATATTTAGTCCTTGCTCCTTTCCCAGATATAATTCCCTGTATTCTCTTTGGCATGTTCGCTATAGTACGGTCCAGTAATGTGAAATCTAAACTATCCAATGTTCGAAACACTCTTTCCGTAAAAGCTTCAAACGTCTCTTTAGTGATCTTGCAACGTAGCGCCTCTTCTTCTAATTTTACTTTTACAATATGAAAAATGTTCTCTATGGGATTTAGATCTGGGGACCGGGCTGGTATTTTGTGGACTTCACATTCCACATCTTGCAATGCTTTCAAAGCTACCCGGCTTGTTTGACAGGGACAATTGTCCATTACAAAGAGCCTCTTCCCATCGGTTTTAGGCCCGGCTTTCCCAAAGCATAAGTTGAAGTGTTCTCTAATGAAATTTGCAAAGAATTCACCATTCATTTTTTCATATGCAACTCTCAGAATGACGCCCTTCCCGAAACCAACAGCAACCATTAAATGCAGGCGTCTTCCTCCTGGTAGATCTTTGCTTCCTTTTGCGGTGAAATCTAACCCCTCGCTTTTTCTTCGCCAAACCCGGGCTTTCGGTTGTCTTGCGACGTTTTCGGCATTGTACTTATGCACAAAAGATACCCCATCCAAAAAAATGCAATATGATTCGTGTAAAAATCTGGAGATACTTCAAGTATTTTCTTCATTTTCCGAGCATACACTCTTCTGCGCTTCCGGTCGTTCTCCGTTAAAAGACCCTTCTTTCTGGCCTGCAAATATTTGTAGCCAAACTGATTCAAGTATCTGGAAATTGTCCTCTGGTGAACAGAAACAGCATTTAAGCCACACTGAACCAGTAAATGTTTAATCGATAAATTAATATTTTCCTTCCGCAGTCGTATAAAAGTTCTCAACAGTAATCTCTGAGCCCTTTCGTCCAACCGTTTTGGTCGTCCCATCCTTACACCAGTGTTCTTCCATTCTTTTCTTTCCTTTTTTGAACAAACCCTGAAAACTGTTGACTTTGATACACCGCACTTTACAGCAATTTGACGGATACTCATGTTTGTTTGGTCCCGATAGAAAAGACATAATGCTTCTTTTTCTGGGGGCCACTTTTCTCACCATGACTTTAATGTTTTTCATACGAATAGTGTTCGAGTCGTAGCCGTGGTGATAAAAAACAATTGTTTATGACGTTAGCTAATTAAGACCTCCTGATACTGGAATGTTGCGCATTTTGACGCATTGGAAGTGTTTGGTAATATCGTGCCTTACACAAAGATTTTATAGTATAGATTGTTACCGCTCGTGTATTGCGCATCGGGAAAGGGCGTTTCTTTACCTATTGTATAACTTGTTTAACAAGTTTGGTCATAAAAATAATTAACTTATATTCCTTGAGGTATATTTAATTAAATTAGCGACATTTTAAAATTCATTGACACTGCCAATCAACATATTTTGCAAAAATCGCTTGCAGACAATCTTGGACAAAAGTCATGGGGACACGCCACGCGCACGTTCATGTTTACGCAAAAATTTACATATAGCAACAAAACCCCTCCCCCTAATCAATGTTGACGGATCTAAATGGCAAATATGCGTGAAAATACATTATATTTCATACAGTGAACAACATTGAGGGGGGGGGGGGGGGGGGGGGGGATTTGCTAGGCACCGATCGTTCAAGCAGAACCCGCGGAAGCAGAATGAAATGTTATAAGTGAAGAATGTGTTGTTGTGTCCGAATACTTTTGTCTAAGATTGTAGCAAGTAGCAATTAAGTCGGTAAACAAATGTCTGGAAGTGACTGCCTGTGTATTTGTTTCTTTCTAGTAACGCGTATTATTTGATGATTTGCGATGATGTGTTTGTTTAACTTTTGATTTATTTCATGCCGATTAAACCCCAAGAAGTCATAACTGTGTCTGTTTAAACTAATAAACTTACCCGCTGTTGATACTGTTCACATGAAATATTCGAACTTTATAGTTTTGTCGAATTTGGGCTAATGTTCAACCAGTTCAGATGGTTTTATTATGGTTACACTACAGTATGTATTTTGCCCAAGCCCTTGTCCCTTGATAGTATTTCGTTTTGTCTACAGTATATATCTCAAACAAAATATGTACATACTGTATAACATTTTGAGTTAGTGGTAGTTTATTATGGTTAGAGAGCATCTTACTGGCCATTAAGAAGTTACACCCAAGTTTGATTCCTACTCGACCAATGCAGTTTTACTGTGCATTTAGCAAATTAAAATTTTATCTAGTTTGCTGAAAGCAAGAAAAGTCTTTCCAGTTACATGCATCCAGGATTACTGTAGATCTAAGGATGTTACTCTCTGCAATCTGGATTTAACTCCTACTTGATGCACTTATCAGATTAAAATTTCACCTTGGATGTACATTAGAGGAGTGCTTCTAGTTTGACTCTACCAAACACCAGAGATTTCTTCTGGGTACTCCGGTTTCCACCTGTAGTAACACTGACAATGAGGGATGACTCTTGCTGGACCTCTAGGAAGAACAGTTTAGATATGACTGATAAGGTTATCCAGTGTAAAGACTGTTTAACTGTTACAGTAGTTTAGTTCAGTTCCTTTGGATGCATGGTGACTTGAGTGCTTCCAGTTTGACTCTACCAAATAGCACAGGTTCCCTCCGGGTACTCCGGTTTCCTCCTGTAGTAAAATTGGTCCTTAGATAAAGTTATGGTATATCCAGTGTAAATACAGTTACCTGTAGTTTACTTTCCTTTTTTGTTTAGATTAGTTTTGTTTTGATTCTTACTGATGCTGGAAGAGGACAAGCTTATTCAATTTTTTTCTTATTTATGTACCAGAAAGGTTAGCTGTGGTTTCCTTTCCAAGATGGTAAAAACGAATTTTGCTGTAGCTTTTTGCAATGGACTTGATAAGAGCAAAAACATGATTTTCATCAACAAGAGAATCTACCATATGGTTGTCAAGCTCTGTGAAGATTGTGCCAGTGCTCCAGCCACCACTGGCGCTAGATAGTATTTAAATTTTTTTTGACATTTTAGTCCTTTGCGGCATTGCCTTTGTACTGTATTAGAGAAAACTTAAATTAATTTCAATAAAATTGTTTGTACTATCCAGAGCAGCTTACACTAGCTTCAATTAAACTAAAATCTTATAAACATCTATATGCATTGTTATGATCACTCATCTCAAAAAAAATAATTAATGACTGATCTTGTCTTCTGCCAAGATCAGCTAGTGATAATTTCTGCATAAAAAAGTTGTGTGGATCTAATAAGGAAAAGACATATAGATGGGTATGAAACCTAAAAAAGTTGTATGATGCAAGATATTGAGGTATGATAAATGTAGTAAAGATTGAAACTTTTTCAAAAATAGCTTGAAATGAAAACACTTCTGTAGTAAATAATAGTTCGGAATCATCCTTCTCTTTGTTTATTTTAGAAAAAAGCTCATGACTTATTATCTGTTTCAAATATAAGTCTACACAAAGTACAGTAGTGTCAGTACACTGAAGTATATAAAATATAAAAGAATATAGTAGATTATAACCAATAAATAATTATTTCTGTGTGTAAATCAGAGCTGGCCAAACCATGCCCCTTTATTATAATTTTACTTCAATCTCAGATGATTCTACTCTTTCAAATACCAGACAATTTGACTTTGTCAAATAGAAAACCCTTGGCAATGGCAAGTCTCTCCAGCAAGCCTAGGCAGCCACGAGTTCATCACAGATATAATATATATATATATATATATAGACAGGGTAAAATAAAGCAAGAACACACAGGTAACATGTAAAAAATTAGCCAATAGGCAAAAATATATTTTTTTATACAAGAGGACAAATGGACAATTAATGTATTACAAATATTGAAAATGCACACCATAAATGCTAGGTGAACAGGAATTATCTTCGTCAATATTATAGTAACAGGACTTCATCCGACTTTGCCTAAATTTGCCTGTTTAATAAATAAAGTATAACTACAAACTTCCAATAAACATCTTCAGTTGTATAAAATCCTCAGATCGTCTGATCCAATATACGTTGAAAAAGACGGATATAGAAACGGTAATATTGTTACTTTGTCATAAAGTCACTGTCAAACTGCTAAAGTGAATACAAGATGTTATTTGTTCCTTACTTTAGTCCTTTAATAATTCTTCAAACTGTAGCCTGGTGGCCGGTGCTGATTTTCGTTCAGTAAAATCGTGAAATTTCGGCTGATTTTCCATGATCCCAGCCACTTTTAAGTTGTCCCATAGCGACAGGTACATTTTCTTGTTAAGGATGTAAAATTTAGCTGGTTTTCGTTAAAAATCCGATCATTTAAAGCGAAAACTATGATTCAACAATAGTGATATAACTACGAAGTGGGTCCCACCGGATATGGCTGCCGCGAGATTTTTAGCCTCACTTCCGACTTCAATTTTTGCAAGGCGCGAACCAATAGATGCTCTATCCAGTATAATGAGTATATATTTGAGATCAGTGCGGCGAACGCTTAGCCTACGCCATAGACGTTCGGAAAATCCCCGGAGTAGAACGTCTATGAATCAGCTCCGTAATTCTTGTTCTGTGAAGTCGTCTGTCCGCGTGGATTCCGGGGACGCTCTCTGATTGGCCAAATATTTATACACGATATTCAATTGGTTAATTACAACTGCTTCCGTTTTGAATGTTTTGTTGTTTACCAAGCAGACAAAGGCAACGGACGTTTTGACTCGTCCGCTTCAACGCATTAATCGAAACTGTACCAAAGCACGGACTAAAATGAGTTTGTTAATTCTTTTAGAAGCTTTTATAGTCGGCGTAATGTTGTTTGAGAACTATCAAACAGCCGAAAAAGATGCGGGACTGAACTTGTGAATCGCTTCAAACATCACAGTGAAATACGACACTTTATATAATACGACCTTTGCTCCTCGATGTTTGTTTTTGTTTTATTACCTTCCTACGAAGCTCAGAGTATCCTATTTATCAATTAGAGTTTCTTTCTTCATATAGATTCTTAAGTGGTTAGTATAAATTGATGTAGATTTCAATTTCCTAGCGAATACTCGTTAGTCGTTGACACTCGCTGTAATTATTGCTGAATTGCAAATTAATCGGAATAAATTACAGAACACGGAATTTGGCGCTGATTCGCAGACGCTCTAAATCCCCCCTTGTTTGGAATCCCCCTAGAGCCCTAGAGCGTCTGCAAGCAGGCTAGCGAACGCTCTGCAAGCGCTCCTTTCACGAATACCCAGCGCCGGCTCCAGTGATAATATAAACAACGATCATTTCAAAACGGCAATCAGTTAAAAGTTTACGAATATTGAGGAATAAGCAAGTAACTTTATTTAAAGAAAGGGGGGGGGGGGGGGGAAGCACCGTAAAGAACAGGTAAGAATCCAGAAATATCATTTTGCCGTGCTCCCTTGGATTAAGTCATTACAAACAAATTTGCGCAGTGGGGTACAGCGTACTTCAACGAATCGACAGACATTCGTGTTGCTATTCTTTGCCTGTGACAAGCATATCACTGGTCAATTATGATGGAGCACAAAACATCAACATGCTACCTCGTACCTTGCGATCCATTTCAATCATTTCATTTCGAAAGTGTTCTAATGTCAATGAATCTGAGTGAAACGTTTACCTAAGTTCTAAGATCTGTATTAAACCCTGATATTTTTACAAAGACTCTCCCAAGAAACACAAAGAAGATTGTCCATGAAGTCAAAATAGACACGAGAATATGCATGCTGTGTTAACATCAGTAATTTATTAATACCTAAGAAAGCATGAGCTGAAGAGATACAAGAAACAAACACCACACCACATGCATGAAGATACACGTACTATTTCTTGAATATTATTAGTGCGTTTCGACATAACTACATTACTTCATGATTGCTTCTGAAAATTCTTATGTGCACGCTGCCATGGCAGTGCCACCAGTGCCGTGTTGCACAGGTTTTCTAGATGTGCATTGCCACAGACTTAGCCTGAATAACCCTTCTGCGAGGGGCCGAGCGAGCAAGAAGTGGCTTGCAGAAACGCGTTTTGTTTATGGAATTATGACGCAGCTAAAATTCGATAGTCACTGATACGAAAATGCTGAAGAAAAAAATTACAATTCACATACTTTACTCGTGAAGCAAAAAAGGATTGATATCAAATCTTAATGCCGTCAATAAATTCAGAATTGTAGAATCTTCAAAGGGCTATTAATACACCCCACTTGTGGAGAAAATTAAATAATACATAAACCTGAATATTTGGACCCCTTCTGGCAGCTGGTTTGGCTGAAACAGGTCCAGGTTTTAAGTTCACAGCTTACGTGTCATACCGATTTGAGTAGAAAACTCGTGAAGAAAAAAAGGTGATGTGGAATACAACAGTCAATATAAAAGTTAGAATTGTAGAATTCTTAAAGCGGTTGTGTCCTACTTGTGACGGAGCTGAAATATTTTCGTTGTTACACACAAACAAGCTAGCGGCAGCGCCTTCTTTATGACGCACCTGAAATTCCGTAGCAAATGATGCGAAAATTCTGTAGAAAAAAATTACAATTCACAAAGGTGTCATAGGGAAAACTGCATACTTAACTCGTGAAGGAAAAAAGGGTTGATACCAAATATAAAATCAGAATTGTAGAATCTTCAAAGGGGCTACACCCTACTCAGAATTGTGGAATCTTGAAAGGGGCTACGCCTACTTGTGACGCAGCTGAAGTGCAATTCGATTCAGAAAAAAATGGTATATGAACCTCTGAATGCGTATGACAATTCGTTAGATCCCTATGAGCGGGCATAGAGCTCGAACAGAGTCCAGATTTTGTTTTCAGAGCCTGCGTGTTGATATTATTATTTAAATTTAAAACAATTTGTTTGTAATACTACGAATATACAACTTGGTAATTGATTCTCATACCTTTTAAGACTTTCTCCAATACGCCGTACTCTTGATTCCAATGTAACTTCGCCCTTGACTTGTTTCCGCACTGCTTATTTTCGTCGAGTCGAGTCATTCTGATTTCATCGGACCACACCAGATTGATTGTCATGCATGTGCGCAATGTTTATCATGGTTTCTTTCATTGGACCGCATTAATTTGACGATATTTATTATGATTTCATTGGACTACTAACTAGAGGGTGTGGTATGCGACCGCGGGAAAGACGAGAAAATAGGGTGGGTCAAGTGGTCAGGGCCAGGACTGTTTTATATGTACGCACAACCGTCGCATAGTAATTCAGACGAATTTAATCAATTAAATGCAACCATTGTGCGACGTAAAACGGTCTGTAAGACGTTGAGTCCGTCATGATTACACGGATACAACGTCTAAAATGCGTGTTCGTCTTAAGACGACGCCGCCGCCGTAAAACGTCGCATACAATTAAATGCATAAATTTCCAGTCCTTTTAAATTAATTTTTTTAGTTTTAGTCTTCTCGTTTCAGCATATTTCTTGTTTATTTATGCAAAACATTAAATTCGTAGGAATTAAATTCGTCGTATAAAACGAAGTCGTATTGCGGTTGTCTGGAGGAAGTTTAATAATATGAATTAAATTCCTATGAATTAAATGCGACGATTGTTAAACCAGGCCTTTTAATACCTCCTAAAACGTCTCGCAATTTTCGTGAGAACGCAATTATTTTGGCAACGTTTTATTTGCCTCCTAATGGTCCTAGGGGGGACTTCCAACATTCGCTTCTTCATATTATGGTAATATGACGAGGTAATATGGTTCACATCACACGGGATTGTTTACGACCATTTTCACTTCGTTTTGGCGTTTAACCACGCCTCCAACTAAATTTTTTATGCGGAATTTTGATTTCATTGGATAAGATCGAAGTTTTGGCTCATGCTGCCAACAACACTGCGCTGCGATTGGACTGTTTTCATCTGTGATGACAGTTTCTTTTGTGACGTCAACGGAAAGCTAACACAGTAACAGTTTCGTTCCTGCGGGGAACGAAACAAAAAGTGAGGCAAACAGTTCCAGGCCCTTGCGCGGTTTGCAGGTAGGATTCAGTCTCCCACAAAATGTTTTTTACACGGTCACCGGTCTTGAGCGAACTGCGAAGACTCGAAAAGCTTTGAAAAATTATTTATTGAATCATTTTATCACGCTTTGCTAAACGTGCATTTTAAATTTTGATATGATTGGTTGTGCTATGCTGCCGAACTAATTATGCAGTGATTGCCTATTTGCTGCTACAGTAAAAGCCATTGTCTTTACAAAACGTGCACGAAGTTTGTCAGTGAAGAAATTAAATCAAATTTTCGTTATATTATAAACCATATATATTCGAGTTTCGTCACTCCGAAGAGGATACAAAAAATCAACACAAACTTAGTATAGAATTTGCCGTTTAGGTTAGTACCAGTTTCATCAGTTCGTTTTGTTTAAAAAGCATTCCGCATTCGTACCGAAAACAACTAGCCATGAGTAAGCGTGAAAAATAAATAATCTAGTTGTCAGTTTATATTTCTTAAAATATCATTAGTTACAAAAGGCCGTTTAACAAAACCGAACAAGAAATGAAAGGAGCAGAAATAAGAAAATGACAGATGTATATTATGAAATATCAAGTATCAATGCGTCTTCAAACTCGTACAAGAATAGCTTTCTCACTCTTGTTCTCACCTTTTCAGCTGGCTGTTTTCATCCTAGCCAGCAAAAGGACGTCTGTTTTCTCAGCCTATTTTCATCCCTACCTTAATTTACTGTATAGTTTTGGACTGCTATACAGTAAATAAAACAACAACAGCACTGTACAACAATGGGAAACCATTAAATGCACGTTTAGTCTGATAAATAATTTTTTCAAACCATTTTTCGAGCCTTCGCAGTTCGCTCAAGACGGGCGGCCGTGTAAAAAACATTTTGTGGGAGACTGAATCCTACCTGCAAACCGCGCAGGGGCCTGGAACTGTTTGCCTCACTTTTTGGTTCTTCGTTAGCGTTCCAGGTATCTGATTTTAACTTACATCGAGTTCACTGGTCCGTTCAGCCTATCGCCCAGCCTCACCGTCGTATACCATTCCACCTACGAAAACTAGTTGAGAAGAAAGTCAAGAAACTTGAAGAAATGGAACGAGACGACGTGATAGAAAAGATCAGTCGAAGGCCCAACACCATAGTATCCCCAGTAGTGCTTGTACCCAAACCAAAAAATAGGCACGCCCAGGCGTGCATGTATCTACTGCGTTTTGCAACTGTGTACTTGTAACAATCTTGTATTCATAGCTGAACAAGATTCTTGACAAAATTGATGGAATTGTATAGTTGTAACAACATTGTATTCAGATCTAGAGCTGAACAAGATTTTTGACAAAATTGTCTATGCTCACAGGCCATGCTGTGTTTTAATTAACTTTAATAAAGAACTCACTCAACTCAGACTTTCAGAGTAAAGCCAGCAAGGTGCAGAAGGCTAAGCACTAGCAACTCTACTCATATATGGCATGACTTCCAAGCCCGGACAGGTGCGTGGTCACCCATTCAAATACTAACTCAATCCAAATGGGCTTTACCCCAGTCCTCAGCGGTGAGAGGCAGTGCACTAATAACTTGACTATTAAAGCTATGGTACTAAAAGCTATAGTCATAAAGTATGGTAGTAAAGCTATAGTCAGTAAAGCTTTAAGTAGGCCAATCAAATTAACATAACCAACAACTCACAAAATTTTTACTTAATTGACTAATACAGTATTTAAATATTTTTGTTACAACAATTTATCAAACACTAATGCAATCTAGTTAGAAGGTAAAGAAAATCGCTTGAGATAACAAGCATCTCTAGTATTACTGCTGTAAAATTTAATAGTGAATGAAAAAGACGTCCAGCAAATTATGTCATCAAAATTATAAGAGCAACCATACATTAATTGTTCTTCAAGACATATGCATATACATGCAGTAAAAGGTACAATAAATATTTGCACATTCATAACACATATTTTGCATGACATTGACAACTGCAGCATACAATTTTACTCCATTAATACTGTATATAGACTTGCCAGTTCAATCTCTCAACATAATTTGACTATTTGTCATCTACATCGACAATATGCTATTTAATAGCATATTTCGCTCGTGGACTACCATAGGTTTTGGGCATTGTTGCTTGACCATGAAGCTAACTTTGTTTTCTTAGAAGAAGGTCATCCATTTCTGTTAAGCAACGCACAGTCTTGTCAGCTAGTTTACGAAGCTCGATCAGACATGTTGGCCATATTATAAATTGCTTCGTCTGAATATGAAATCGTCCACGCAACGACCCGATTAATTTGCTTTCAAAAACTTTTATCATCATTCCAACAACGTCCAGTACATCACAATTAAGAATTGCCTACGATTCATACTTAAAATACTTACTAAATTTGTAAAAACTTTCTCTTGTTGAATATCCCGTTCCTTGTCAAATATCTCGCTCCATGCGACCGCGCTGTCAACAATGACTTATGAAATACTTGGTGTACAGTAGTTATTTTGGCTTCGGTGGTCTGTCGTGAGTCAATCGTTTTATTCTATGTTTTGATTGGCTCCGAAGGCATTCTTTTGTTAACTTAACTTAACAGCGCGACAGCAATGTATTTACTCGCGCATGCGCAGTAGATACAAAAATCCTAATGACATTAGAATCTGTGTGGATATGCGCGCAGCCAATAAAGCCATCAAAAGAGAACGCCATATCACACCAACCATCGACGAAATAATGTTTGATCTGAACAACGCTTGTGTCTTTTCAAAGCTAGATCTATACCAAGGATACCATCAATTAGAGCTTGCAGAAGAATCGATCGCGTTATATTACAACCTTCAGCAAACGGCATCTTGGACTTCGGAGATACAAACATCTCAACTTTGGAGTAACATCTGCAGCCGAAATGTTTCAGAATACAATCAGAGAGACTCAAGAAGGAATTCCTGGTACTTTGAATATCAGCGACGATATCTTGGTCTATGGTCGAAGTCAAGCTGAGCACGATGCAAACCTCAAGGCAGTCCTCCAACGCCTCCATGCCTGCAACCTCACATTAAACCAAAAAATAACGTGTGCCAGATTTGAGCAGGAGAAGATTGTCTGTCCACCAAAACTCCTTAAAGGTCTCTTCACAACAAGCGCTGTAGATATAACATTGATCATAACTCCAGTTCCACAACGGCCACCGAGCCCCTTCATGGCACAGGGATATCTTTATTCCAACAACGTTTTGCAGATAACGCCGGCCAAGAAAGAGATACAGTAAGCATTAACGAAATGCAGCCACTCAAACGCATCAAGCTGCCATTACCTGACTACGCAAGGGTACCTCCGATCCTGTACAACCTTGGAAAGAAGAACCAGCTTTGCCTCCAACTTCAGTGTCCCTCACTGGCGAATGTTCATATATTTCCACATATTTACAAATTCAGCTCAAGTAAGTTTATTAATATTAATATTGACTCGAAAACAGTTTGTTTAGCTGTCCGGTTGTCTTTTTGAGGGTATATCGAAATCACGCGGAAATATGAATTCACTGAAATATAGATATATATGACAACTGCGTCCCCCAATTATTTTAATGGTGTATTTATTTTTAAAAAACAGCTATTTATAGCATAGAAATTTTCTTTTACAATAAGGTGGCTGGAGCATGTAAAAGACGTACTGGATGGAATTGCCGATGTGAATAATCAGGACATGTGCGTTTCGTGGGCAGCATTCCATGCGAGTCGTATCCCTGTTAGTACAGCCAAGTCACCTGACATATCTGCGTTGTTGCCACTCTTCCAGGAGGATTCAAAGTCAAGCCATGTCTGAATGTAATCAACAAGGTGGTACAATTTTTGAATCCCGGTCAAGTTCCAGTCATTACTTTCGATCAACCTTTGTATGCAATTGCGAAAAAGATACAGTGGCACTGGCCTAACACCCACGGAGAAGGAAAGCTCGTTATCATGTTGGGAGGCTTACACACCGAGATGGCAGCACTGAGTGCAGGACCAACGCAATAACGCAAGCTGATATAGCATCAGCTGACACAGCAGATTCGTTCCTGAAAGCCTTGCATGTGACAGGCAATGACAAGACATGCACATGAAGTCACTGCCTCTTGCCTCTACATGTACAGAGCCTATCAAGAATACCTTTTGGAAGAGTTGACCGAAGGCGAGTACCACCTTGACTTTGAACGATGGCAAGAGAAGAAATCATCGGAAACACCTCAATTCCAGTTCTGGTCTGAGACGCTCGATCTTGAGCTGCTGCATGGTATTGGTTTTTGTGTTAATTATGCTCGTTGGCTGCCTGTCCATTTGCGTGATATGATGAGTCTACGCGAGGATCATCCGGATATACTGTCCAAGTTTGAGAGTGGTGGCTTCGTTATACGCAAGACACAGCGAGTTTTTTCTGCAATTTCAATCACGACCAGGCTCACGAGCAAAACAACAAATGTGTGAAAGGCGATGGTGGTGCAGTGGGCTTAACAGAAAATTCGTCGCAGCTGTTGCGCTGGATAGTTTCAGGCCCAGAAGTTGCCAGTATTGTCGCTGAGTTTGAAGGGCCAGATATTCATCCCCACGAACAAGTAAAAAGCATACAAAGCACATTTGAAATGCAGGTTGCATCACTTGTTGCTGTTTTCGAAAGCATGGGAAATCCGTTCAAGGAAACTAGCCAGGATTTGCTTGTTCTAGACACCGGAGACATCGTTGATACGAACGTTGCAGAATACAGTGGCGTAACTTTGGGCTAGGGTGCCCCTGGCTCAAACTGAAAAGGGCCCCCCCGGCCCCGGGGGACCTAAGGCGCGAAGCCCCCGAATTGAATTTCACATGCCCCAGAGAAGTGCATCAGTTCGGCGATTTCTGCGAGGAATTTTCCAAAACATTAATCGGTATAACAAGGGGAAATTCATCAGTGTATATATCAAACTTTTGTTGGATTATAAGAATATTTATCAACCCGTTAATACCGGCAGGTAAAGCCGTCTTATATCAAGAATATAGTCACTGACGAAAATACCGTAATCACGTAACTACATACAAAACAAAACAAACTAACCTGACTCTTACACTGCTGCATTAACAGCAAAAATAAAACAATTTGTTTTTATGATTTGGGTGAACAGAAAAATGGTTAGTCTAACTTCTAACTGCATGCGCAAAAACGGTAATTTGACCGTGAGCAAAAGGCCTGGGACAAGCAGCGGAATAGAAATCCATTTTCGTATCTTTATTAACCTGTTCCAACGTTCTGTATTTTTTATGAAACTGTTTGAAACTTTGTACCAATATTTAAATGATGGAAAGCTATATCCAGTTCAACGACGACTGACGATTTCCCAATAAATACGTGAAAATGACGGAATGTCGGAATCCCCATAAAGGACATCCAACATCCTGGCTCAGCCCTCGGCTCTAGCGCCTATAGGAGTTACGCCACTGTGCAGAAACAGTCAAGACCGTTGACAAAATTGGCGCCAAACAATATACTGCCTATGTCAAAGAACGTCTGGTAGAGTGAACCAAACCAATCACAGAAGTAACCAAGAAAAACAAGTTGTCTCTCTTCAGAAACCCTCGAAAAGCAGAATCGTCAAAACAAAAGCAAAGCATGATGTCATTGAAGCAGAACTGTTCTCTCTTTTCACAGCTCTACGTTTCCTGCCAAGTTAGACGGGGGCAATCTTGATGTTTTTTCACTCACGAAAACCAAAGCTACCCACCATCCATCTCTAGTTTTGGCAACTTACGATCTTGTGCAAAGTCGGATTAGTTGAAAAGCTTAGAGGAGCTCTCTGCGACCCCAGTGGAAACTGATCCTGCATGTAGTTCATATTTTTGACAAATTTCCAAAGCAATGTTTTGATCAGCAAAAACAAACAATAATTACAGAGTGGTAAAGGTGCATTTAAAGTGAAAGAAGAATTAGCTACGCTTGAATTTATAGTTCATTCGAAGTCACCATATATTTGCAAATCCTAATTGTGTCGAGGAGCTTAAAAAACGCCGCGGTGTAATAAATAATCTGCGAAAAGTCCGAGGCCGACCTCTACGATTTATGCACCTATATCAATGGCCGTCCCTGGGGGTACACCCCCGGGACGTACTAGGGGGAAATAGGGGAATACAGGGGGATTCGAACTGTGTTTTGATTTACTGACATTCCTTCGCATTCGCATTAAACAGTTCAGTGTCAGACTAATATCGAATAGAATTAAACATGCGAATCATTTGGCTTTGACAGCATACAATTTTGTTTTAGCAAATGCGTGTATAAAACACTGCAGATAAAACGTAAACATAAATTCACTGATAAAAGCAACTTTCAATTAAACTTACCAATCATTTACCTTATCGTGCCCCTCAAAAGTCAATTTGTATAGCCGTCGTACTAAAGACCTTTTTCAAGTCGCATTTGCTCATTATGATTTACGATCCAAATTTCATCGGCAACCGACTCGTCTTCATACGGCTTGACAATGCATTCAGATGATTCGTGGCCACAGTGGAAGACAGTTTTACTTCGTTTTCGATCTCGATTACGTATCCAGGAATAATGTTTACATCCTAATCTAGTCATTTTAGCTATCAGTGTTAGAACCAGTACATCGTTATTAAATATTGTCTCAAAAAAAAAGAGTGGCATACAGCGCTATTCTAGCATATCAATTGGGTTCATTCGAGAGTAAAAACACTACGCACCTGTTTGGCATAGTTTTTAAAAGAATTTCCGACAAAATAACCTGAATAAAGCCAAGAAAATCCGTAAACTCCCGATGTAAACACTGTTACTATCTGAGAGGGTCTCCCTGCTTCTACGTCACTTCCGGCGACTAGAACCCAGTAAAATTTTTCACGGCCATCGTCGAAATCGCCAACTTTAACAGCAAGATGAAATTTTAGGAAAAGAAGATATATTACAAATCTTCTTAAAATGTTGAAAATATCCTAAATATGTAAAATCCCCAACCCTGAGATAGGCACTTTAAGCTTAAGGTCATAGGCACTTCAATGATATTCTAATAAAATTACATTTAAACTAGTACTTCATTGTAGTAATATATATTCTTGCCCTGGGAGGTGGGGCTATTTGTTTGCAGGCTTCCCCTGGGGAGGGAGGGGAAATGAAGAACTTTTATACCTGTATATATTTGCAAAGTCCTGGGGGTGTCCCGGGGTTGTACCCCCAGGGATGGCCGTTGATAGGGGCATTACATAATTCAACACTTCCATGCCAGTCGTGAGAAACCGATTGTGCGAGTACTCACACGAGTTCCCCGTCGAAACGACTTGCTACCTTTCCAGACAATATAAATCGCAATCAGCTTGGAATATTAAATAACAACATCGACACCAACAAGTCTCAATTTCTTCGCACCCGCAAACGCTGTTCGCCAGTTCGTCCATTCTATCATCAATATAATCTCTCTCAGCACAGAACTGTCGACCAAAATAAACACTGTATTTGCAAATTTCACCAGAAAACGTTGAAATTTAAAAACAAATCAATCAACTTGCGTGCGGCGTCATTTCAAAGAAACCTGTCAAAATATGACGCCGCAAGTTGAATGATTTTTTTTTAAATGTTCAACGTTTTCAAATGAAACTTGCAACTTTCGAACGTAAACAAACGTGAAAATAATCGCAAGCCTAATAATGGTGGCTTGCAAATGACAGTATTGGTGTGGTAATTATTCTAGCATATAAAATTAATTATTTTGGTTCACGTGACCAGGAACACGATTACGAACGCCGTTTCGCAGACCTCCGTTTCCCGATTTCAGGAGGGGGAAGGAGCGTCTGAACGCAGGCTAGCGCTTCGCGGCTCGGCGAATATCCAGCACTATATATATCACAATATACATCAGTGATCACAATATTGTTATTAAATATAAATTAAACATCTCGCAGAATCTCCCACTCGCGTGTAATTTCGCGTGTAAAGTGAACTCCACGCGTGTCGAGATTAGCACCTCACTTCGTGTAATTATGTGTAATTGTGTGTGATCAGAAGTTTATGGAAATGCTACTTTGAAATCTCAATGAGCTTTAAATATTTTTTTTGATGGTGTGTGCCACACCACTACAGGCGTACGGAAGCACCGGACGGAAGTTGTTTAGCTTCGCCCATTTGTGGTTAACCCTTGATATGCCCTTGACTACCTGCCCACATTGAGTCACTATCCGGATTTTTTTTACAAGCCAAAAGGAAATGAATTTATTAAAACACAAATTATTTGTCTCCGTGCAAGGTTGCATTAATCGTTGAATAAACGATAAAGTCTGTTAATTCTAATCCTACCAATATTCCGCAACCGCTGTTGTGGTGCTTTAAATGTATCACGTGGTATAATTCAGAGGTCAGGATTGGTGGCAATAGTTCTTGCAGTGTTTTGTCTTGTGAAAGCGAGAAGCGTGGCGGCGAGGTAGCGAAGAAAATCAAACCCTTTCGGGGTTTTATTTCAAGGAATTTCTCCAGTTAAATTTGCCAATGTTTATATTAGGGTGGGAACACTCAAGTCACTTACTTACTGTCCGTAAAAATGGTAAGCCAGCAAGATATTTAGCTTGCATGATAATCGCTACTTTTCTTGTTTTTTTGGGGTCGTTTCGATATGTTTATGGTATGGTGTATATGTTGCCGGTAGTTTGAATTTCTACATAGCTGTGCCGTGAAATCTGATAACTGTAAATAGAAGACATTGAAATGCATTTCTTTATACAGGTTGAAATTCTAACTGATCAAGAGTCGGGATTGCTCGAGCTTTACGATAGGTAAGTTGAAACCTCAGCTTCGTCTTGGAGCTGCCTTGACATTTTGCCAGATTTTGAAACTGTCGATGAAAATGCATTCTCAGCCGCTTGATATTTTATATTTTCTTTGACTAGTTTTCTGTTTTCTTCTTTGTAGCCGTTATTTTGGCTTTCTGAGACTGACAGAGCCAATATGTGATAACCTTGACATTACTCATAAATCTCTTCTGACCAAGGTATTTGTTATTAACATGGAAAGTCAAGCAAATAATAACGCATTTAGGTCTCACGCAGGCCTCAGTTTTATAAACCTTTCTTAGTGATGTCTATGTGGTATTTATATGGAGTTTCTTCTTTTAATTTAACGCACGATTTTTTGTGTCTTTATTTCATTGTGTATAGATTGTAGTGGCGGTCTTTTAATACATACTTTATACTTGTAATAATATGTTGTTTTGGTTTCTTCTCAAGGGGTTACGTTACTACGAGAATGCTCTTCTTAAGGACGGCGCTCACGCCAACCCGAATATTTATTGCAAATTAGGACATTTTCATTTACTTCTAGAGGACTATGTGAAAGGTAAGTGGAGCACTAGTGTGAAATATTATTCACAGTGATGAATATACCAAGTGTTGGGCAAATCCTGTGGGGGTTGTGATGACTTCCCCAGTGTATTTTTGATGCTATATATCGTCGAATTGAAGTATTTTATAATAAAACAAATTGGCCATAAACATTACCTTGAACGGTACCATGATTCTACAAACTTGAAACTATCTGTTCTGGTATTACTGTAAAGATCTATGTATATACATGTACTATATATAGATCTTAATCAGTGGTTTTGTGGCGTCCTTCATTTCTGTTCTGCATGTTCACAGCACTGTATTTCAGTAAATATTTGTATGTTGCTATTAGAGTAAATTTTCCATAGCACATGTAGTATAAATTATGGAATGCTTGGTAAAGCCTTTAAAAGCCTTTGTATAACTGTTCCTAAGCAATAGTACGTATGGCCTACTGTAGCTATGTGACATTTAATTTAAATTCAGTGCTGTGTATATATTATTTTACCATACAGATCAGCAGGCCAGCCAATATTTCTGCATATACAGTATATATACACAATATTGTAGAACACTGAATGCAGTGTCTACTATCAATAATGTGCTCATTTGTTGAGCAGTGATATTTTTTGGAGGAATTATTTAATATATTTATTATAATTATTTATTAACAGATATTAAGCTTTTCATATTGGGGATTCCCTTCTTTCATCCTGTCATGATATTTAATACTGGCATACAATATTTAGTTACTTAATCCAACTGGCCTGTCTTTTTTTGATAATTCAAAACCAATTTCTGATACTGTAATTGAAATTTCTGTATTTGAACATTCTGAAATAACTCTCCCAAAAACCTATTCAGCTGTTGATATGAACCATACTTTTGTTGTTTATTAATTCTTTGAAATTTTTCATGGTGATAATGTAATATATAGACATGAATATATACGATGTGATCCACCAACAGCTTATTGTTATTGGTCTGATGAAGGCCTGAGTGAACAGGCTGAAAGCTTAGCAAATATTCTATGTGACCAGTGTTTCCACAAAACTTATCTATAGTGTACATGTATTACTTTTGTTGTTTATTGGCTAATATATTGCTCATTGTGTCTTGTGTTTCTCATATGACTTATGAGTGGGTGTAATTTAGATTTCATCCTACATGGATATTTATATGAGAGCTACATGTATTGTCCCTTAACGAAAATATTCCTTAGGATTCTATAGAATATTCTATAGAATATTCTGCAATGAATATTAGAATATTCCATTCAATTTGCAAATCCTTTAGAATATTCTATTGGATTTGGAATATTCTGTGATAAATATTAGAATATATTATATTTTCAAATCCTATAGAATATTCTATAGCAACATTAAAACATACATACAGTAGCCGACCAGTAACTATATGGATACTTGAGACAAATTTTTAATTTTTATTATACATGTAATTACAAAATTAGTCACTGTAAATACGGTATGGTAAAGAACAAAAGTACATTAGATTTCCTAACACTACACATATACATTTTCATTTAATTTGAGAAGGGAATAGGCAATAACACTGCCTGTATCCTCAACTAACACCTCAACAATTTATAAGAATAGGGGGAGGTAATTGGAACCATTATCAGTAGTCCTAAACAGTGGGTGAATCGCAAAGGGATGCTGAATAATTCGCGCAATTAGCCCAAAAACTATAAAGCATCACAAATGCTCCAATTGGCTTGAAAGCCTAGATAATCACTTATCGTTATGTTTAGACATTAAATAAAAATACCCAAATACCTTGGCAAACTGAATGCATGTAATCTGCAGCAATCCCTCTGACACTGTCAAATGTAGGCAATAAATCCACAATTGTCATTCCCTTGACACCTTTAACTGGATCTCTTGGTGAAGCTTGTAGAGCATAGGATGCTTGCTTTTGTGCTGTTCACATGACAACAGGTGTTCTGTGAGGGTAATAACAAGTTGGTGGACCATTGTTAGTTGACACAGTCACTCCAGGGCACTTAAGCTCACACCAGTCACATGCATATCAAAGCAATTCAATGGTTGTCATGGTTGCAACCATGACAACCATTGAATTGCGAACAATTGCTCAGGCTGGCACATCACCACAGAAAAGTAGAGGGAACACTTTACTTGGTTCAACCCAGTGAACTCGATGTAAGTTAAAATCTGATACCTGGAACGCTAACGGTAAACCAAAAGGTGAGGCAAAAAGTTCCAGGCCCCTGCGCGGTTAATTGCAGGTAGGATTCAGTCTCCCACAAAATGTTTTTTACATGGCCGCCCGTCTTGAGCGAACTGTGAAGGCTTGAAAAAAGGTTTGAAAAAATTATTTATCAAATTATTTTGTCAGACTAAACGTGCATTTAATGGTTTCCCATTGTTGTGCAGTGCTGTTGTTGTTTTATTTATTGTATAGCAGTCCAAAACTATACAGTAAATTAAGCTAGGGGTAAAAATAGGCTGAGAAAACAGACGTCCTTTTGCTGGCTAGGATGAAAACAGCCAGCTGAAAAGGTGAGAACAAGAGTGAGAGAGCTATTCTTGTACGAGTTTGAAGACGTATTGATACTTGATATTTCATAATATACATCTAATGTCATTTTCTTATTTCTGCTCCTTTAATTCTTTGTTCGAATGTGTTAAACGCCGTTATGATATTTTAAGAAATAACTGACAACTAGATTGTTTATTTTTCACGTTTACTCATGGCTAGTTGTTGTTTTCGGTACGAATGCGGAATGCTTTTTAAACAAAACGACACTGATGAAACTGGTACTAACCTATAAACGGCATATTCTATACTAAGTTTGTGTTGATTTTTTGTATCCTCTTCGGAGTGACGAAACTCTAATATATATGGTTTATAATATAACGAAAACTTGATTTAATTTCTTCACTGACAAACTTCGTGCACGTTTTGTATAGACAATGACTTTTACTGTAGCAACAAATAGACAATCACTGCATAATTAGTTCAGCAGCATAGCACAACCAATCAAAATTTAAAATGCACGTTTAGCAAAGCATGATAAAATGATTCAGTAAACAATTTTCCGAGCCTTCGCGGTTCGCTTAAGACGGGTGGCCGTGTAAAAAGACATTTTGTGGGAGACTGAAATCTACCTGCAAACCGCGCAGGGGCCTAGAACTTTGCCTCACTTTTTGCCCCACGAACATTCTCGTCCCCAGAGCCCTTTCATGAAAAGGGCTCTGGGGGAATCCATATACATCGCGATCTGATTGGTTGTTCAAATTCAAAGGCCTAATTAACGGAGCTTAGTGAATGTTTATAAATAAACAGTATTTGAAACACGAAAACTGACAACGAAGCAGAATTCTAATCATAGTTCTAATCCGAACAATTTAATCGAACATTTTTGAAAGCAATCAACCCGTTTCTCTTTAATAATAAACTCAAAGACAGAAGACAGACAGCAATTTGAAACCGACAGACGATAGACAACACACTGTAGGCTGTTCATGTATGGCTCGGTGTATGGTACATATTTAATAAAAATCTCATTCAAATATACAAGTCAAATATAAACGAACGGTGCAACAAATTAAAGCGAACTACCTTCACTAACAGGCCGTAAATACGAAGAAATTCCGACTCGCGACTCTTCTGAAGCGAACTCGTAAATTTTAATGTCTTTTGCCGTGCCGAGTAAATGCGGCGATGAGCCACACTCGACAAGGACCTTCTTCGAACGGAATCTACCACAGTCAGAATTGTTCCAAAGTCAAACGAGTTAATATGAGACAGCCAAACCGCCAGAATCGAAAACGAAAGGAAAATTATCAAGTGATATCAACTGTCGATGATCTCGTGTCCAACTCCCAAACCGCGAACTTAAACGCATACGCTTTAGAAAGAACGCCAAAGAATCTTGGTGTTCCGGTTTGGATTCCCCCAGAGCCTTTTCCGCGCGCCAGCACGGGAGAGGCTCTGGGGACGAGAATGCCCCACGAATGACTGGACGTTAGCGTTCCAGGTATCACATTTTAACTTACATCGATTGCGTCTTACCGCGTTTATATCAGGCTATGCAAACACGGTTGTGATGTTGCGGCAAATTTCTAAGCCTTATTTCATAAAATAAATAGAAAGTGGATGCCCTGTGTTCATATAACTGGATTTAAACACTTGACTGAGTTTGGGAGAATTCGAAAGTATTTATGTAAACCATTTCCCTGCTGGCAGAGGTCTCTCTACAGGAAAGAGACCTCTGCAAACATCCGACACTTTGTTTGATGTAGCCGCCGTCCATGATCTTTGGACGTGTTTTGAAAACAGGTTTGGTGCAACACACATTCTGATTGGCTACTCAGCGTGCTTACTTAATGACCAACGAGTTTACGTGCATGGTGGCGCTAGAGTGTAAAAATTAGCGTTCCTGTGCCAGTTGAGCTTCTGTAACCCTGTTTTTATCTCTTTATTTACTATTCAAAACATTATTTCCGTAAAGAAATAAGAAAACTTTGTCACAGAGTCAGTATAAAGTTGTCTACAGTGCTTGGGAAGTTACAAGACGACTCACAGAGCTGGTGAAACACTCGACTATCGCGTCGTGATGTTCAAACATATCTCGTGTTTCTGAACTTCGTTGGCAAGGTAACTTCGCGCATGCGCGGCAAGAAAAGTGTCGGATGTTTGCAGAGGTCTCTTTCCTTTAGAGACCTATACCAGCAAGGAAGTAAACCCTCGCCTACCGCTCGGGTTCACATAAACTTTCGAACTCACTCTCGTGTTTGCATCAGGCTATATAAACACGGGCGGCCATTTTCTATTTCTTAAACGGTAATGGCCGTCAATGTAAAAGCTTTTGGAATTATCAAATTCCACGACACTGTTTTGTTTGCGATATATTTATCTATCATCTCTCGAAATTTGAGGAAATTAAACATATCCTCTTTAAGTTCTTGTAGCGAAAAATATTTTTCGAGTAAACGGCACTTTGAAAGAAAATTTTTCTTTAAATTTTACTTCCGGCCAAAACATTGCATTGTAATTTCTCTGTCACTATTCACTCGTTTTTCTTATTTTTTATGAAAGTTTAGCACGAAATTTTCCCGCAATGACCGCATTCTTGGTTATTAACAGGAACTTAAAATTTTAAGACGATAGCCCTCAATAAATTTGAATTTTTAAGAGTTTAATAAATTTGCGATAAATTGCAATTTTTCCATCGAAATCGAACGATTTTCTATAGACATCAAGCGCGACTTCTTGTCAAAAGTTCAAATTGTTGTAACGTAGCAACGTACGTTTTAAATTTTACTCAACCGTAAGAATAACTAGTTTTAAATTTTACTCAACCGTAAGAATAACTATTAAAAGTTCCTATATGCAACGAAAATTAAGATTGTCTAATTTGAAAGAATACATACAGCAGTTTCAGATGATTTGCGCCCACCGGATGTAAACGATTAGTTGGTGCCGACATAAAGGTGTGATTAACAAATCAGACAAAATTAACAAAACCACCGACACCACCGATGTCCGAAAACAAGATCAAGGCCGTTTTAAACAAATATTAGAATACATGTCAAATATTTATTCTGAATAAGAACAGTGGTGTAACGCTCATTAGGTCGGGTTAGGGCGAGAACTAAGGGCCGCCGCAGCCCCGCCCCATGTCAATCAAATCATGACAACAAGGGCCCCCACACCGAATATGCCTAAGGGCCCCGTCTTCCTCCGTTACGCCACTGAATAAGAATAGGCACTTTTTTGTAAAATTTGTTCGCAGGAAATTTTTTGTATCTTGCAGGAAATATTTGTCAGTTTTTTTAATCCAAGTCAAAGTTTAAAGATAAATTTCCTATTCTTCAAAAAATCGAAAAGCGTCACGGTCACACAATTTTGATGGGCATCACCCTTTGATCGAATATCAAGTTTCATATTCGATGACACATATTCTTGCCAAACCCAGCGGCGATTTGTAAACAATTCGAAAGTGTTTTGAAGGTTTATTACATGACCTTAACCTGTCTAAGTTTCGTATATCCTTGCGTAAATGACGCAACGATTTGTTTTAGAAAACAATGAAATATTTATCATTTCAGTATAGTGTTGCTGTTGCAGGCTGCAGCTGTCATTGTGCATTTGCAAGAATGCAAGCTGCTTTTATCTTATTCAGCTGTTTCAGCATTTCGATTTTTGACGCTAGTACTTGTATTCGTAGTATTCAATTGAAAAAGTTCGCTATTTCAAAGTATGTATAGATACCACATTCAGATAAATTATGGTTTTGAGATACAAACTTGCAAGTCTGGTGGTATCACAACTTATAAAATTGAAAAATTCTATCAGGCAGGAAATCGTTAATTTAGTTTAGCAGGAAATATTTATTTTTTGATTTTGCTGCCAGGAAGAAAAATGCTTTATCTAGGACTGTAATATATACTAAATATCGTTGAAACGTGTGTTTTGGTAACCACTCCTTTATGTCAAAAACAAGTTTCGGCGTCAAGAACTTTTACATCCGGTGGGCGCGAATCACTAATTGAAAGTGCTGTAAAATGACAAAGTAACTTCTTTTGCAGTTTTTGGTTTTCTTGCTTCGTTGTTGAGGTATTTCAGGTTATTTGATATGCAAATTTAACATTTTGACGTCACATATACATAATGAGTTGTCAGAGAAGGTTATATATCTTTGCTATTATCAAACCAAATTAATTCGAAGGAAGCATGAGGATGTGTTTCTCTCACAACAGCAAACATGTAGAATTTTCAAGTGATTATATCTGATAATAGCAAAGATACAGTATATAACCTTCTGCAATAACTCATTATGCATGTGCCGTCAAGGTGTTTCAAATTTGCATATCAAGTGATCTGAAATATCTCAACGAAGCAAGGAAACGAAAAACTGCAAAAGATGTTACCTTGTCATTTTAAGTGTTCTTTCAAATAAGACTTTCTTAATTTTCGTTTCATAGGCACTTTAACCCTTTCATGCATGACTTTCCTAGACGTCCAGATCTCCTCTTGACGAGTAAAATTGTCTGGCGTTAGACAGAGTAAAAAGATAAAGTTGTCCCACAACAACAATGCGAACGAAAGGGTTAAAAGCTTGTTTAAAGTGTCACTCAATCTCGTTCCCAGAGCACACGTTCCCCACCCGGGAAACGAGAGGATTCTTGTTATTCCGGTACGCATGCGTAAATATCCGACCGGAATCTGGATAGTATGTTCTCCTTGTTTGACTTTTCCCCAAACAAGTCAATGGGGTTGCTGGCGAAGCTCGAATTACAGCATCTACAGTGGAACCCCGCCTTACGGCCACCTCGTTAATACGGTCACCTCGTTAATACGGCCACTTTTTTTTGTCCCGGCAAAACGCCAATACATTTCCTTATAAAAATACCCCGATAATACGGTCACCCCGTTAATACGGCCAACGGCCACATCGTAAAATCCCAACGTTAATAATCACCCCGTTTATACGGCCACTCCAACCAAACGTGCATTCTAAAATCTAAAAGACAGACAAGTGCAAACGGAAATATATCTTGAGACAAAAGACTCGCACCTCGAGACTTAATTTTAATTGAAATTAAAGTGTCTGTGACATGTCATGTTATAAAGTTTCAGATAAGCAGCAAAGTTTTTTTTCTTTTCTTTTCCTTCTTGCTTTGTGTGTCTTTTTCTTGTTTCATCTCTTACAGAAAGATTATTTTCAATGTCAAAAAGGTTCTTTCCTGTCCCGAAAATCTGTAAACGCAGGGAACTTCCATGCCATATCCGCCACCTCGGTTTACAGCTTTTCCCACAACTTCAACTTCAGCTTTACTGTCTTTCTTTGTTAGGAAATGCTGGACAATCCCCGTCCCTTGTTTTGTGCTTGCTAGAGCCCTTGGTATGTGGCCAACCACGTGTCCATCTCTAATCACTACAATAGCATTCTTGTCATGCTGATTTTTTGGCTCGTGCTGTAACCCCAGGACTTCCCCAATCTTATCGAGAAGCAATACTAGCCTTGAGGACGTTTTGCGTTTTCTGGAGTCCAGGGGAAACTCTGATACAGCAAACGACCTCTCAAAAGTTATTTGCCAGACGCAAAGTAATTGGCTTGAACGCAAGAAAAGTCAATCAAAAGTCACAGATTTCTTTTTAAAATCCTGACGTTGCATATAGCTGTCGGTTTTTGCTTGTGAAATTCAGTTATGTTTATTTATGTTTAGTTCTTATTTAGTTATGTTTGGGTCCGTTTCAATTAAATTGTTGTTTAGAAGTGCGATTGCAATAAAATCTGTCATGACATCACTTGAAAGAAAACAGCCATGAAATTTGACCCTACCCCGTTAATACGGCCACCCCGTTAATACGGCCAAATTGTTATGGCCCGTTGGTGACCGTATTAACGGGGTTCCACTGTACACACGAACTAGAGATGCTTGTTGAACGTCCCGGGTATTCCAGGGTGAAATCGTCCAGGTAGAAACATTCTCATGTAAACCTGGGATGAAAAACGTCCCGTCCCGGCAAACGTCCCGTCCCGCCTTCCATATAAACAGGCCCCAACGATGGAATTCGTGCTCATCAGGGGTTATACATTAAATAGATAATCAAGTACGATGACGTCATATGACATCACCATTTATTTGTGTAAGATATTTTTAGCTTCCCGAATAAAGTTTTGCCTTACGCGCAGACGTTACTTCAGCGACGGAGCGATTACGCTACTGTTTCTTTAGACTAAGACCAATGTTGCGTGGCAACATTTTTCACTGAATTGTATTTGACCACTTTTTTATTTTATTTTTTTGTTGTTAGCATTGTCAGCATATCAAAAGTTTTTTAGTGTGCAAGGTGATTACTGGAAGGTGAGGCTTGATTGTGCCAGTCATAAACATGGAAATGACGAAATATAGCATGGAACTGGACGAGTTAATATATAATGCCAATCTCGACTCCAGAACCTACGGTCCTTTTGTTCAGCGACAAGGAGCCATTAGCTCTGGCATGAACTAGAATTTCGAGTAAGAAAAACGTGGACTTTCTAGAGAACACATATGTGGATTTTTTTAAGCCAATCATCGTACTGCTTAACTTCAGACACAGCCTATGGCTTATCGCTGGACAAAAGGATCGCAGATTCTGGGTATGCGGTTGTATATAATGCATAGTCGGATTCCTCATTGCTTTTGTGTAGCTTCGTACCCAGGCACGCAAGAGAAAGTTGCGCTAAGCGAGGGGGGCCTGTATACAGGGCCGTCTTTTGCGCACTTTTGAGGAACATTTGAAAAGACCCATTCAGGATCTGAGGAACATTCATCACTTTTCAGATCTGAATATTGATGAATTCGAATTGACTAAAAGAATTTGGCTTATGAAAGAATTGAAACATTAGTATGAAAAATCTGACTGTCCCAATCTGATTGTCCCATCTCATCTTCACAAGGTATAGTGGAACCCCTCCAACGGCTTCTTGAAATAGCGCAGTTACTCGCGTCACCTACTCACTCTTGCAATATAATGTCTTCAGTTCTGTAGAGACTTGAGAAGAATGCGGTGATGTTTAAAGGACTGAGCTATGTCATGGTATGCTCGATTACCAAGCTAAGCGTACTTTTTGATTTTTGATTCGGTATCCGAAATCAAAGAGAAACGAAAAGGAAGAGATTTTCAATTATTTGTCGTTTTCATATTGGTTGCTTGTTTTTGGGCGATACTTTCTAACTTTAAACTTGTCAGCTTGTTGACAATTTGATGTCTGATCGTTTTGGGAAACGAGAAGAAGAACAAGAGGCTGAACACACCATTATTTAAATCAATTCGCATCCATGTAGATTTTCTAGCTTAGAACGGCGATATATTTTAAAACGCTTACCAATTCGATGTAACATGAATCCTAATCCGAGCCCTGATCCTCTTGTATTGATTGACATTCAAGAGTAGCCATATTTACACGCTTGGAAAGAGGTCTTTTTGGCGCTCGAGCGAATTTTTAGCTCCAAATGAGTAATTTGTGACATATAGCCCCTTCAAGTATGAAAATCTCTGACCGTCCTGAGTTGATTCAAAGACCTTCGGATTTTTTGTATTAATATTATAATAAATCCTTTTAAAGTAAATGGTTTGAACCCAGGAGTATTATAACATGTTTGAGAAAGTTGCTCGTCTAGCTTAGAGTAACACCGCTGCCAAACGTTTGCGCATGCGTGAATTTGCTAGAGTAAACATTGCAAGAGAAGTAGGAACCATGCAGCCGTGGCAAAAACAACCAGACAGTGAAGACTAAGTAAAACTCGACTATTCATTTGTGTTTTAAAAATTGGGTCGTGAAAATTACGAAGGGGGCATTTCAGAATATGTTACAATGTTGACAAAGAAGCCATGCGCAAATTACCTACCTTATCTTTTTGGTAGTATGCTTATAATTTTAAATTTTGTGTCGGACTCTCCGACCAGTCCAAATATTTCAGTGTTTTCCCGCTTTTTTTGAGGTGCGAGCTCGGACGTCGCGCATGCACAAAACGTTTGGTAGCGGTGTTGGTTAGAGTAGTCTTGTGAAAAACTGTTTGTGGTGGTAGTGACTGACGTTTCGACGGCCTCAGCGGCGGTCATCTTCGGAGTCAAGTGAAAGGTTATGGTCAGGTTCGCCTATATTTATGTCTCCGGTTCATTATGTCACGATTGCGGTATGCGTGGAATCTGTGGTGGTGGGCGTTGTTAGGGGACGTGTGTTGTTTGAAAACAAAAATATACTTGTGTGTTGAAACAGATCGCCCCCCCCCCCCGACTTTATAGTGACAATCATTGGCTCTCGTCAAGCCATAGTCGCCCAGACGCGTGATATGACAAGCGACCAAATTTCACAAACCATAAACATCGGCACCGTGTTACACTCCTCGTAAAACATGTCTCGCTTCTTTTGGTTTACAAACCATTACAGTTTCACGAAAAGATGCACCGTAACACGCAGCTCCATTAAAACCTGTAAACGCATGTACGCCGTACGTGCTTAATATGTTTTATATTATAGACGCATACGTCTGGACGCATAATTCGTCTGTATAGCATAATTGTAAGACAAACTAAAACAAGAACTGTAGTGCGGCCCGCGGTCTTAGATACCAAAATCGGCGTGCTGCTAATTTAGCGCCAAATCTTAAAATGGCGGAGTTCATGAAAGTTATGTCGACGGAAAGAAAACGTCTAGAATAATCCGTTGTTCATCGATTTGCGGAAATGACGGAAATAACATTTGAGAAGATGGAGTTGAAACGGAGATCTCAGCATGGCGTACTTACATATATTTTCCAGCTAAAGTTAGACTAGAATATTTTAGTCTCGCACAGTACTCGCATTTGCGACTTGAGGAGACAAGCAACCCTTTAATCAATATGTTTCTATTTACATTTTAGGATGCACCTTTTCTTTATGGACTAGGAATAGTATATTTTCACTACGGTGCATACATGTGGTAAGTACTGACACTATTTGCTCCAATGTAGATTACAGTGCCTTTGAAACGAAAATTAGCTGTTTTATTTGAAAGAACTTAAAATAACAAAGTAACCTTTTTTGCAGTTTTTCCTTTTCTTGCTTCGTTTTTGAAATATTTCAGTTTAATTGTTTGATATATGCAAATTAAATAACTTGACTTCATACGTGCATATAATGACTTATTCAAGAAGGTTATATATCTTTGTTATCAAACATAATCACTTGAAATTCGACAAGTTTGGTGTTTTTGGAGAAACACACCCACATGCTTCCTTTAATAGCAACGATACATAACTTTCCGCGGTAAATCATTTGCACGTGTTACGTCAAGATGTTTAATTTGCATATTGAACAAATTGATATATTTCAAAAAACAAGTTAAAAAAAAAACAAGTTTAAACAAGTTAACAGCGTGAACACTAATTTCAAAATAAAAATATGTGCCCAGCAAATGACTTTAAGACAAGACATGACAACTTCAAAGATTATATAAAAATTTAATTGCTAACGTTTCATTGCTTACAGCGCAACATCATCAGAGCGGTTGGAAACACTGATGATGTTCCGCTGTAAGCAACGAGACGTTATAGCAATTAAATTTTTATATAATCTTTGAAGTTGTCATGTCTTGTCTTGTCTTGTCTTAATGTCATTTGCTGGGCATTTATTTTTATTTTCAAATTACGTTTCCCGCCTGGTATATCCAGGCGCGGACTGGACTTAAAATATTTACTGGGAAATGGCCACTGGAGGGGCCCACCATAATAAAATGCATTTCTACGTTGAGTGCATGGGGCATCTTGGCCAGCGGGCAAACAATGGCGTACTTCATGTTAACACCACATAACAGTTAATAGACATATTACATACCAGCGATTATATTAGTGGGTCGGGGTCAATACTTAGGCAGCCATCTCTATAGCCGAGGAACTTGTACTCAGATTTACAAACTCAAAACAGCATTTTTATACCAACAAATTATTTTAGTTTACCCGCTTATGGGAACTTACTTCAGATAAGCAGGGGCCCACACAAGGACAGGAGCAAGGGGCCCACCGGGACACCTGGGTATATCCATTGCAACAGTATTGAAGAAACGTGAACACTATTCAATAATTCAGTGTTTCTAAATTGTTCGCTGGCTTCAATTCTGTAGCAACGTCCTGGCTTGGCTGGAATTATTCTCTATGTATCGAATTTTGCTGCAGTAAAATGACGAATTTTGATAACTTACTCTTATTATGGGTGTCTTTGAATTTTAGGACTATAAAGGCTTTCCAACAAGTATTATATTTAGATCCTGGATTTACTCGCTCAAATGAAATACACTTAAAGTTGGGAATGATGTTCAAAATGCAAGGAAACTATGAAGCCAGTATGAAGGTTTGTTGCTCTAGATTAATGTTTAATCATATAACTGCAAATAGAAGTTGTGTCTGGTGTATCAGATCGGATTCTGTTCAGAAAAATGTACAGTAGCTACTGGTCGCTCAGATACAGCTTGTTGCGGTGCACTGTGTACAATTACTGTACATTACATATTACAATTTGTTTACATGTGCAACTAGGATTGTCTGGGTACCCATCATGGTTTGTTTTATAGGACATGGTGTTTATATCGGTACACTGAAAAGAATGTAATCTCTTTCGATAAGTCACTGAAGCAAGGAAACGAAAACCTGCAAAACATGTTATACTTTGTCATTTTTTGTCATGTGTTATTTTAAATAAGACAGACTTAATTTTTGTTTTACACCAGATAATGTATGGAACAACATTAGAATGTTTTTTTCCCGGTTTTTTTTTTGCTATGCGTGTAAAAAGTAATATTGTTATATACCAAAGACTTTCGTTCCCATCTCGGCTCTCGACGGCCCTGACAATGAGGAAGGAAACAGTGCAATGTTTCCCTCTGACGTCTGCTTTAATCATATGTTGTTCACGTGAATCGTGAATATACAAGGATTATTACATCAGATCAAGAACTTTAGACTTTGTAGCATTTTGAAAACAAGAGCTTGTTCGAGCTTGTTTGGAGAAATTTAAAGCTGTTCTTTGTACTTGTTGAGTCTGGTGTATTTGTTTAGTTGAATTGAAATTACGAAGACAAAGTCAAAGTGTTTTGTTAAGTCTTTTTACCTTTACAAGTTTCGAGTCAGTTTGTTATTTTGTATTTTAAAAGTCTTTGGTATATAACAAAACGCTTGTTGACTTTTGCCTCGAGAAACATCGAGTTTTTCGGTCTTCCAGACTTCAATGTCATCCTCGGGCTAAAGCCCTCGGGGTCACATTGAAGCCTTCGGGTCCGTAAGACTCGATGTTTCCCTCGTCGCCAGTCAACACGTGTATAATGCATGGCACTGTTGACTATACTGAATCTGCGTAAAATCTCTAAATGACTTCTTTGTTTTTTTCCTGGAGCCAAAGCTCTGGCGGCTACTATTAAATTTTTTTTCACTCTAATTTTATAGCATTTTCATCAAGCTTTACTAGATTCTCATCCATGCTCCTTATCAAAATTTGAAAGTAAGTTGTCACTGTAGTTGTTCTTCTATATCTATAATCTGGTGGTTTCCAACTAGTGCGACGGTTTGCAAACTGTGGTGTGACCCAGAAGTGGGCGCGAAGAAAAATTGGGTAGGTCGCTGCGTTTTATTAGACATCGAAATTCCCTTTGTATTATTGGCAATCACAAAAATGCCAATGCGTGTTTTTCTCATTTAACCGTGAACAGAAAACAGTACTATGGTCGTATAATTATTGTAATGTACTTATGTTGAGATTAGCGGTGTTTTATGAAATTACCATTGCACCAAAGGGTTAATTTGATTTTTGGCCTGACCTGTTTTGTCGCAATTGAAATCCGTCCACGTAAATTACTAAATTTTGTTTTGTCCTACCATTCGCGTAGCTACATCATAACTAGTTGTGTTGTGGATAACCTTTCTTCCGTTTGGATTATATCTGTTGACTTTCACTGAAAAGTGCTCTCAGAATGCAGGAAATCCCATTTCGGAGTCCCTAGAATTCAAAAATTTCCGAGAGAGCATGCTCCCGCACCCTGAGGGTGGGGCGCTGTCCAGTGCATGGAGATTTCATGGGTTGCCGGACCGCTGAAGTAGTAGACCATGGCTTGTTTTCCTAGTGCGCTATAGAGAATTATCCTACATGGTGTTATGTGATTACAAAATGCAAACGCTGCTGTCTCGATTCGCTAGTAAACATGGTCAAATAAATTAAACGCAAGCCCTATTCCTTTATTCCTGCCGCAATTGAGCGTACTTTGATGAATGGATTGATATTCCGTTTTTTTAAAGTATATCACTAATCAACTATTAAGTAAGTTACTTGGAAACCTACTAACACTCCGACTGAAGGCAAAGCTGGTCCAAACGAGAGAAATCTAGCGCGAAACGTCACATGCTACAGTTTTGCAGAGGCTACGAAAGCCTAGGAAAGATCTTAATAGTTAATATCGCAAGCGATATTACTCGTGCTACCTGTGGTAGACCGAGTCTAGGTTTCGGCTCCGTTTCTGTGGGGTTTTTCCCCGACAGATATTGCAATTATTGCGCAATACTTCCCGTCAGCCTTTGTGAAACTGTGAGTCGTGTAATGTAGCCATTGTATATAGCGTGGTCGAATTTGTGAGTTCTTTCTTTTGAATAGCTTTACCTTTGGGTGAAGTGTTTTCGAAACTCTTGGGATATTTTGCAAGTGACCGAGTTATAGTTGATCAGTATAAACGCGGCTGACAATTGTTTCGTTATAAATATGCTTACACATTGTGTTTACAACTGCACACGCCGATTGCGGTTGACCTACGTAAAAGATGACGAGCTATTTCGAAACAGGTTGGCCCTGGTTATGCTGCTTTAGTCCAACAACTACAAAATGCAAGTATAATAAGCACCGAATAGAGCAAATATGATATCAATATCTTGAACTCTTTGCATGTCTAGATGTCGTGTAGGTGTCCGTGTCGTATTACATTTGAAACGTGTGTTTCAAAACATGTTTAAATATCTTCTGTTTGTCCGAATTTAAATAAATTCTATATCAAAATGATCGCTTGAATCTGTCGAATCCGACACTAATATGGTCTTGCTAGAGTACGCACAGGCCACGCCAAGCTTTCAGAAACCAATAGCCCGAGTGAACGCCTGAGCAAGTGAACGCCTGAGCAGGCGTCTTGTCTCGGGAATGAGAGAAACACAAAAAAGGTTTGTTCATAAAGACAGAATGGACGAGTTGCAAAGGATACGAGAATATGCGGCTGTGTTTACATTTAATGCTCAGGTAGCTTGATTTGAACTGATATGGCATGAAATAAACTCCAGTACATCAAAGAACGTAGTCGTAGTGTTTTAGTATTAATTACCGAGTAACGGCTTGCTGCTTTCAGTTTAACAACTATGAAACGCAAGTAATAGGCAGTGAATAATGCAAAAAATATGAATGTTGGCAATGTTGAACTGTTTGCATGTCTAGATATAGTGTATGGGTGTCGTATTACATTTGTAACACATTGTTTTTTAACACATGTTTTCATGTTAGAGTACACCGTACTGTCGTAATTATTTAAACAATACTCTCAGATCGAGAACTGAAATTACCGCGATATAACTTTTATGTTATGTTTAATTATATGATTAGAGCCATACAATTAAACTTCTCAGTGCTTATATAACTACCATGCTTAATGAATGCTTCTGAAAGTTTTGTGTGTTTTTTTAACCAACGCTTATGTGCATATGCACGCCGTTCCTCTGTTCAGTAGGTTTTCTAGCTATGCACTGGCTACGTCAAAGTTGCAGAAATCAATAATAGACCGAGTGAATGCCTGACCTGGCGTCTTGATTTAGTTCAATTTTCTTTCGTTTTCTTTCAGTTGAATTTTCTTTCGTTTTCTTTTAGTTTAATTTTCTTTCGTTATATTTTAGTTTACTTTTGTTTTGTTTTGTTTTGTTTTGTTTTGTTTTGTTTTGTTTTGTTTTGTTTTGTTTTGTTTTATTTTAGTGTAATTTTATTTCGTTTTATTTTAGTTCAATTTTATTTCGTTTTATTTTAGTTTAATTTTCTTTTGTTGTATTTTAGTTCAATTTTCTTTCGTTTTCTTTTAGTTCAATTTTCTTTCGTTTTATTTTAGTTCAATTTTATTTTGTTTTATTTTAGTTCAATTTTCTTTCGTTTTCTTTTAGTTTAATTTTCTTTCGTTTTATTTTAGTTTAATTTTCTTTCGTTTTCTTTTAGTTCAATTTTCTTTCGTTTTATTTTAGTTCAATTTTATTTTGTTTTATTTTAGTTCAATTTTCTTTCGTTTTCTTTTAGTTTAATTTTCTTTCGTTTTCTTTTAGTTCAATTTTCTTTCGTTTTATTTTAGTTCAATTTTATTTTGTTTTATTTTAGTTCAATTTTCTTTCGTTTTATTTTAGTTTAATTTTCTTTCGTTTTCTTTTAGTTCAATTTTCTTTCGTTTTATTTTAGTTCAATTTTGTTTTGTTTTATTTTAGTTTAATTTTCTTTCGTTATATTTTAGTTCAATTTTGTTTTGTTTTATTTTACTTCAATTTTCTTTCGTTTTATTTTAGTTTAATTTTCTTTCGTTTTATTTTAGTTCAATTTTCTTTCGTTTTATTTTAGTTCAATTTTCTTTTGTTTTATTTTAGTTTAATTTTCTTTCGTTATATTTTAGTTCAATTTTGTTTTGTTTTATTTTAGTTTAATTTTCTTTCGTTATATTTTAGTTTACTTTTGTTTTGTTATATTTTAGTGTAATTTTCTTTCGTTTTATTTTAGTTCAATTTTCTTTCGTTTTATTTTAGTTCAATTTTCTTTTGTTTTCTTTTAGTTTAATTTTCTTTTGTCTTATTTTAGTTCAATTTTCTTTCGTTTTATTTTAGTTCAATTTTCTTTTGTTTTCTTTTAGTTTAATTTTCTTTCGTTATATTTTAGTTTAATTTTTTTTTTGTTCTATTTTATTTTAGTTTAATTTTCTTTCGTTTTATTTTAGTGTAATTTTCTTTTCTTTTACTTTAGTTCAATTTTCTTTCGTTTTATTTTAACCCAGTCTTTCTTTTTTATTTTAGTTCAATTTCACATTGGTCATATCTATGAGATGCAAAACAAGTGCCAGAATGCTCAAGAAACGTATGAAGCAGTGGTTCAAAATTCAGACATAACCAGTGATGTGAAAAGTAATGTTTACAAGCAGCTCGGTATGTGTTACGGTTTTGATAAGATGTAAATACTTTTGCAACGTGTGCAAAAATTATATTATTATATGGCTAATTTCGTGAGCGGTCCGGAACGGAAAATCCAGCAATTTGATTGGTTTTCTGGAACTTGTCGTTCTGGACCGCTGACAGCGGGAATTCTACTGAAACAAAGTAAATATGTCAATCATGGCTAAATAACTTCATAACTACGCGTTGTTGAAATATCTCACGTAAGCATGTTAAATATTTTATAAGCTTTCGTTTGATGTATAATTCAACATTCTGCATTGTGTTGAACTTTATAAAATGCCCAAAATGTTCTCAATAGTTTTCGTAATAATATAACAGTCATGTACTTCTCACAAGATATTCTTGTTCAAGTACGTAACGCACAACCACGAACAATATATCGAAGAAAAGCTATTGAAAATTGCCGTTTGGGGTAATATTTAAATATTCTAGCTAAGCGGAAAGTACTTTAAAAATGGGAAAAAAATTCTGCCATTTCGATTTAGTTCACAAGAAAAATACAGTGGCTGGCACCTAAGTTTGTACAAAACATGTTTTATGTCAACGTCAAAGTTAAATGTTTGCCTCTAGGTTTTCATTCGATACATTCGAACCAATACATTATTGTCACATGAATGTGCCCTTAGCCAATCACGTCTCGCCAATCCCACGTACGGTGTTGATTTCAAAACGGTTAACTTTGGCGTAAATTTAGAACATGTTTTGACGAGCGGTGTACATGCACCTAGGTGCCAACGACTGTAGTGGCGAATACGAGCATAATACTTTGTTAAGTTTTTTCAGAACGTTCGCGTCTGTCTGTAATTATATATATATATATATATTACCAATGTGTTATGTTTGAAGAGTAGATTGAAGAGTGCTCAATACCAGGTGTTTGGTAGAGCGAAATAACAGTTTGAATCCTAAAATGTAGTCGTTGCTACTCTGAGTTTCACGCCTCACGTCTTGAGACGATCTTCAGGCAACTGACAGACGTGAGGCGTGAAACTCAGAGTAGCAACGACTACATTTTAGGATTCAAACTGTTATATATTATTTAAAAAACTCATTAATAATTCATGAGGAAAACACAAAAGAAATCAATACCGTAGCAGAGGTTGTAAATCGGATACAGAATCGTCCTGATTTACATAAACTTTAGCTTCGATTTTCTCGGCTAAAATAGAGTATATCGCTAAAATAGTTGGTGAACTTGATTACTTAGATGCATTTGTATTTTAAGAAAGATACAGCATTCGCAGCCGATCTGTATCTGATTTACTACGGCTCGCCTTGTAAATCAGATACAGATCGGCTGCTCATGCTGATATATATATATATATATATATATATATATATATATATATATATATATATATATATATATATATATATATATATATATATTTCTAACATTCATTAATAATTAATTCATGAGGAAAACACAAAGAAAAATCATGAGCGTATCGGATCTATATATGTGATATAGACTCGCTCTAAGTTTCTCGCTGGTTTTTAACGGCTGAGATAAGCTTAATTTTCAAAATTACTACGCCAATGAACGTATGAAGTGATTCTTTTTAGAAGCCATTTAAAAACCTTGCAGTACGGGCTTTATCGGCTCTAAAACACTCGGCTATCCCCTCGTGTTTTATATCCGATAAAGCCCTCCTGCGCGGTTTATAAATATTACATATATATATATATATATAAGTAATATTTATAAACCGCGCAGGAGGGCTTTATAGTGCGTCTCCCAAATAATCGTTGAGAAGTCCATACACTGATTTACATGTCCTAGCCAAAGATCAGAAAGATGAGGGCAAGACCGACCTTACCCAGTTTATTGTTAACTGGACTCCGAGGGTGCTCGACGACCTTTTGAAATCGTCTTGGAAGATAGAAAACTCACGCGAGAAATTGGCACGTGCAAATAAAACGAGGAGAGAATTAATGGAAGAGGCTTATGGAAGCGATTGCGTTGACGGCTGCAATGGGCAATGGTTTTCTTGTGCAGAAGAAATAGTAGACGAGAACGGTATTCAGATTAATCGATTGGCTAAGGCTGTTAGGTTATTGTTGGAGAAAGGCAGAGGGAAATATAGAAATTTAATGATCGTTGGCCCTGCAAACTGGCAAAACATTCATCCTTAACCCATTGACAACGATTTTCCATACATTCTGCAATCCTGCATCGGGTACTTTTGCGTGGGTTGGAATGCATTTTCTTGAATGATTTCCGTTGGTCACCTACCGTATCCCATGGCACGATTTTTTGCTAATGTTTGAAGGGCATATCCTTTATTTAGCTGCGCCAAATACTCATTTTGCGAAAGACATAACCTAGATCGACACCGCGATATTTGCCACTGGTAAACGACCTTTGATTTTTTTGAAAAATGGTGTGGTTGACGATGTCGAAACGGACATGATGTCAGTGAGGGGGAATGTTATTCACTTTAGTCACCAGATCCCGCGCGAGCACCAACGCGATATTCCGCCCTGCGCTAGGTGTTTCGCCAAACTTGTTTTGGATTCATGATCATAAAAAATAATTATACATGTAATTGTATATCAACGGATAACAAAGTTACATTGCTTGAATACTTAATTTCATAACGATGAACCACGAAAAAGCACGGTGAACCACGATGAACCATGGGGAACCACATAAATTAAAGAGTTGTAGTGTTCTATTTATAGAGCGTGGTTCACCGTGGTTCATCGAACAAATATTACTCAAACTGTCCTTTTTGGTTGATTTTTACTTTCTATTAACTGTAATTGAACAAAGAACCAGTGTGAACGATAAATTTATTGAAATGCTTGACTTCCTATATTACGTTGATAAGGAAGTAATGAAATAATTTCTGTGTATAAAACACCATATTTTTTAATAAGTCTTACAGCAATGTAAACGCAACTGAAATGACAGTATTTTTATTATTTTACAACAATGCTTTACGGTAGTTGCATATTAGGCATTTAATACTTAGTACGATCACCTTTAGTCTTACAAATTGATTCCAATCGGCGGTTAATGCTCCCAATTGTTTTGTCGATAATAGACAAAGGAAAATTCGTGACTGTATTAATAACTCGCGTTGAGAATTCTTGATATGATTCTTTTGTTATGTTCTTTTTAATAGCTTCCTCGTGTAATGACTTCTTCACGAGATGAATTTGCATTGCCTGCCTTTTGGAAGACAGTTTTACAGAATTCTGAATGGATGATAAATTTCCATCGCAATACACTTCATTTACGGTACAAAATGACACATACATGTATAGTTTTAACATACCGTCAAAAACATTCAAGAAAAAAACACTGAACACATTCCAACTACAGCGACAATAAGTGAAATGAACATGCATCGGTCCTAGCAATGGTAACCACCGAAAAGCCTTCTTTTGTTTATCCAATTGCCGCGATATTTGCAATCAGTCTATGGTTGCAGTCTCTAATCAGTCATTAGTTGAGCTTGATGAACGTCTAGCAGACGTCTATAGATCTTATTTAATATGGTTTATTCCCAATCTGTTGGTATTATGGTTACCAATATTAATAGCTCTTTCTTTTTCTTTAAAGGTTGGATGTATTATACTAAGGAGCAGTTAGGTGAAAAGCACGTACGATTGCAAGCTGCTGTTCAGTATCTTCAAAAGGCTATTGAAAGTGATAATGCTAGTGGCGCCTCGTGGTATTTACTTGGAAGGTAAGCCAACAAGTGTAGCAGACTAGTTAGAATGTGGGAAGACAATGTGGTTTGATAAAAAAACGTTAAAGGTCAACTATACCTTTTGAGGTTATTATATTTTCTGTTAAATTCGTAAACGTTTATTCCAAAACCGAAGAAAAATTTAAAATCGGCCACTCTGTTCTGTTTTTATGTTCTGTCAAAGATCGAGTTTTGGCCATTTTCCCAAACCATATTTAAACAACGACCGCGTTAAAAGGTAGTCTGGCACTAGCAAACTTGTGACGTCATACCGGTAAAACAGAGCTCGCTTCGGCAAAAGACTACAACATTGTCAACATGCTAACCAGGAGAGTTTTTCGAAAAGATACCCGGCGACAATTTCGACTCCACGACTTATCAAGAATGGCTATGATATTTTAGCTTACCAAACGGTACAGCAGTACAACGGGTTTTCGCAAGAAAAAAACACTACGCCTAGTATGGAGGGGAAGAAGGGTACGATTCATTTTTGTCTTGATAAGACAAAACTATTGAGTTTTAAACTACTGTATATTGTTAGTTCTAACTATTGAGTTATTGATATGACAGAAGCCTGGATATACATTGTTCGTCAGAACTGTAGTTTTGCTTTTGCGAAATTGGATCTGCTGCCGTAGCTTTATCTATATCACCTTCTACTTTAAATATCGCAAAACTCACCCAAATACAATTAAGAAGACCCGTTGACAGAATGTGAAGAAGATATACCTTAAAATGCCCCAAAATATTGCTAATACACCCCAAAATATTGCTAATACACGTATTTGCATGAGTAAATAGGTGGCAAACCAAAGCTCGAACATTGGAATATTTCTGCGGTAATTAGGCAACTTACCGGTATGACGTCACCGGATATGTAGTACCCATTCTTCTAAACAACTCGGTCGTGCATCAAGAGGTACTTAGAATCTCCCCCCAGTAAGTCGTGCGCTTTTACACCAAATTCATTTTTTTCTTCAATTTTGCGAAATTAGATGATAACTGCTTTGAAAATATATATAACCTCAAAAGGTATAGTTGACCTTTAAGATTATATTAATAGGGAAGTTAAGCAAATACAACCGCGAATGTCAAGGACAACGTCCTTAATATGAATAATTTGTAGTCCCAAGAGTAATCCTAACGCCGCGCCCGTTCTACATACAACGTTATTCAGATCATTTTCACGCCTTCAGGACAACGTTAATTCGTGAAACGGCGAAACCTGTTAGTTGAGTTTGACTTCAAACTATGCGACAAAATAAATGATTCGTGGTTTCTGCTATAGATACTGAACTTTAGATTGCCGTCTTCATGCTAGCTTGCTTAAGCTCCCTAATTATACAAAGGAAGCGTGAAACTCCATTGTCAGTCTGCAAATAGCTAATAGTGGCATTTTTGTTCAAATTTCATTGTTTAAACTTAAATTTCATTGTTCAAATTTCAAGGTTCAAATTTCACATTTTAATTTTGAATTTCCATGTTCAAATTTCAATTTCGAATTTCAATGTTCAAGTTTCAATGTTCAAATTTCAATGTTCAAGTTTCAATGTTTAAATTTCAATGTTCATATTTCATCAAATTTCAATGTTCAAATTTCAAAGTTCAAGTTCCAATGTTCAAATCTCGTTGCTCAAATTTCGATGTTCAAATTTCGATGTTCAAATTTCAAGTTCGAATAATATACAGGGCAAAATTACTTGAATATGATTGGCTAATGAACAGGGCATTTTTTTGTAATTCAGGGCAAAATTACTTGCACTTGATTGGTTCCTTGTCCAGTAGTACTTACGATTGGTCGCTTTGTTACTTAGCAGCAGTGAACCTCAGAGGACTGACTTTTTGCAAAAGGTTTTTCTGTCTGAAAATGCTTTTTTGTTTACTTTGAACTAATTTAAACTATTGAAGGAGTGTAAACTATTAGTGAAAATGAATACACTAGAAAATGTACGAACTTTTGCTTGTGTAATTTACAAAAAAGAATGCAACAGGCACAGCAATGGAGCGAGGAAAATTGGAATGTTGCCGAGCACCGACCGTGATAAGGTACATGTACTTCGACATTTTCTGAACATAACATAGCTCTTGGATAATTTTGCCCACTGTATTATTAACACATAATCGCATGAGTTCTCGTAAAATTAATGTTTAATTTCACTCGTGTTTTCAAAATCTTACAAATTACCCTCGTCGCCTCGTGACTCAGGCAATTTTGTAAAATTTTGAAAACACTCGTGAAATTAAACCTTAATTTTCCTCGGCCCCATGCGATTACCTATACAAATTACAATGTTCGCATTTCGATGTTCAAGTTTCAGTGTTCAAATTTCAATGTTTAACTTTCAATGTTCAAATTTCAATGTTTAGTGTTCAAATTTCAATGTTCAAACTTCAATGTTCAAATTTCATTGTTCGGATTTCGATGTTCAAATTTCAATATTCAAATTTCAATGTTCAAATTTCATTGTTCAGATTTCAATGTTCAAATTTCAATGTTCAGATTTCAATGTTCAAATTTCATTGTTCAGATTTCATTGTTCAGATTTCGATGTACAAATTTCATTGTTCAGATTTCAATGTTCAAATTTCAATGTTCAAATTTCATTGTTCAGATTTCAATGTTCAAATTTCAATGTTCAAATAACATTATTCAAATTTCAATGTTCAAATTTCAATGTTCAAATTTCAAGTTTAAATTACAATGTTCAAATTTCAATGTTCGGATTTCGATGTTCAAGTTTCAATGTTGAAATTTCAATGTTTAACTTTCAATGTTTAACTTTCAATGTTCAAATTTCAATGTTCATTGTTCAAATTTCAATGTTCAATGTTCAAATTTCAATGTTCTGATTTTGATGTTCAAGATTCAAGATTCAATTCTATTCACGCTATTTATATACAAATAAAAGATAGGTTTACATACTGAAATAACTCAGAGAGAAATACAATTACTAAAAATGTTACGTAGAAAAATATACATTATGAGAGTGTGTAATGATTAAAGTAGCAGTAGCTTTCGATTTAATCACCGCCTATTATTTGCATATTGATAAGTTTAAGGATTAGCAGTGGAAGAAATAATATATTGTTGTTGTTAAAAACAGGTCATTAAGACGAAAATGAGATTTAGATCAAACTTGTTGACTTAATCAGTGTTTTTTATATTGAACTTTAAAATTACTAACAGAGAGGGTTTTTAAATCATTGGTACCATTTTCCCATATTTTTGTAACTGAGAATCTAAATGTTTGCATACCATAATTAGCCCGAACTTTAGTTTGGTAAAAAATTTGTTTGGATGCATGTCTGCTATTGTGATGATGTACCTCAGTTACTGGAGTAAGAAAACATTGAAAAACAGATGGGACTTTTGAGTTATATATATTTTATGGATCAAGTCAGATGTCTTCAAAACAAAAACATTTTCGAGTTTCCGTATATCTAAAAATTTATGCTGAATAAAGTGAAGTACGTTCTCTGGAAAGTTTCAAGTTCAAGTTTCATTGTTCAAATTTCAATGTTTAACTTTCAATATTCAAATTTCAATGTTTAGATTTTAATGTTCAAATCTCAATGAACAAGTTTTATTGTTCATATTTCAGTGTTCGGGTTTCATTATTAAAATTCCGACAAGCAAGATAAATACATAAAGTGTCAAATGTCAATATTACAATAAAATACCTCGTGTAGTAGGCCAACCATGACGAATTATAACCGTTACAAAGAAACAAAGTACAAACACCTTTTAAAACAGTCTTGAGCACATGGAAAAATCAACCAGCCATGACTCGACCCAGGCTACCACCGGTTTTACCGCATAAATTAGCATACATTATTATCTCGATCCTACAATGATACTAAAAGTTTCAAATGTTTCTATGTAGTAATCCAAATTTAGACGGATTATTCAATGTACATACATCTTAAAGTCATTAATGGTTTACGAGGAAAACACAAAGGAAATCATTACCGTGTCGGTGGTTACATAAATTTAGCAATTTTTTTCCTCGACTTTCTCTTTTTTTTCTTTTTCGTTTGTTTTTGCTGTACAAGCTGTCGTAAGTTAAACTCAGAGAAAAACTCTGAGCTCCAGACGGTACTCGAATCCACAACCTTTCGAATGCCAGTCGGACGCTCTCACCATTGAGCCACTGGAACTCAGATGGTAGACCGAGGTTGTTTTCGATATTTTTATCTAATCAAACCATACATGTGTCACAATGGACCTTTCCGCATGAGGTGAATGGATCACATGATCTTTCTTTTTGACAAATCTGGTAGCTGATTTTAGCTAATGTCCAATGTTTGTCCGAAGTTTTGCGAGAGCCAATCAGATTTCTCAAACGCGTTATCCACGCAGTTCATGCGAAAAGGTCTATGACTTGTTGGGCTACAAGTCGCATTGTGTCAGTTTATTTTCAGTAAATGTTTTTCTATGTTAGTAGTGTTTTCAGTTCTTAATATGTCAAGAGTCCAGAACGATGTCCCATATGGACAAAGTTCTTACGAGTATTTCTGACTCGATAGTTCAACTGAAAGTGTAGCAGACCAGCTGTACCAAAGTGCAAGATTGTTGCATATTTTCAGCTTACTAAAATCACTGTTATAAACCCCAGTACTGTTGTTGAAATGCGATAGATATGTTAAATCTTAATTATTTTCAGATGCTACGCTGTTCAAGGAAAGGTTCATGATGCGTTCACTGCTTACCGACATGCAATTGATAAATCTGATGCCAGTGCTGACACATGGTGTTCCATTGGGTAAGTGAACCTTATTGGTAGCTGTGATATATATATATATATTGTACTGTAATATATAGTCTTTATTTTTTTATTAGTCGTGAGCGGGCGGAATCCTAGGCTTTCCTGCAATTTGATTGGCTACGTGAGCGGGCAGTTTTTTACGATATCTTGGACCGCGGTCCAAAAAGTTATTTTTTTACATTCTGTCATTAAAATTGATCGATTTTCATAACTATTTCGCTTGCCACAGAAAAAATATATTCAACAGAGAGCTATGGGGATGCAAATGAGTTTTATTATCCAAATGGTTTTGACAACTTCATGTGTAAACAGCGAATTTTAAAAGAAACGCTGGGAAAACTGTGACAAAGCAAAATTTAAGAGGTCGGTCTCAGAACGAAAAGCACTTCCCAAAAAATGTTTTGAATCTGCGCCCATGTATGCGTCATGTGATATGCCGTGTATATGCTGACGTTAAATTGCTACTAGCACATTCGTTACGTATGTTAAGCAGGGATTGTAATTGTAAATGCAAAGTACTGCTGGAGGTATATATGTACGTTTTGGCATAGACTGCTTTGAAGTCAACTGTGCGCAACATCTCACACTCATTGTTGCTCGTGTTGTTTAGTGTGTTATACCAGCAGCAAAATCAGCCAATGGATGCTTTGCAAGCCTATATTTGCGCGGTACAACTCGATCCTTACCATGCAGCCTCGTGGACTGATCTTGGAATCCTTTATGAAGCTTGTGGACAACCCTTGTAAGTGTTGTTGAGTTTTTATTATAATACAGGTGTAGAGACATTTTATAAAAAATAAGATTTATTATTATATGGCTGGGTTTGATTTCCGGTCCGTACGCAAAACGACGCACGCTGATTGGTTCCCAAGAGGTCGGGATTTTACGATATTGACCTCGGGTCAATACGCTTTTTTCTCTGCCCTGTAATTTGTGGCGAGAAAATTTCTGAGTTGATTTCAATACAAATAAACTAGGTATCTTTCTTCAAATATTCTTAACAATAAAATGTGTTGGAACATTACTGCTGGTTTTCTTTAAAGCTGTTTATCTAAAAATATGACAAATAAAAGCCGAACTGGTGTAAACAAGAAGGCCAAGAGCGACATGAAAAAGTTAACAGGTAAGGTAAACAGCATACTCCGAAGACGAAAACAATGCTCGAAGCTTAAAAATAAAGTGAACCAATAGCCATATAATAAATTCCTTATTAACCTCGCTTGCTCGGTTTGTACGGGAAAGTATTTGCCCTCGGTTTTATCGTACAAACCTCGCTCCTTCGTCGCTCGGTCTGTACGAAAACCTCAGGCAAATACTTTCTCGTACAGAACTCACACTCGGTTAATAAGTCCTTAATACTGACGTTTCGTTGCAACGCGTAACATTCTCAAAGTGAAAAATATATAGCAAATAAATTTCATTTTTCCAAGCATCCATGTATTGTTCTGTTTATTATATAAAAAAATTGTCTTATTGCCTTGCAAAAATTGCATTAAACTATAATGCTGATTCAGCGATAATCGTCACATGTGCGATTATCATAAATAATCGCACGTGTGAGATTATCACTTTTATTAGTGGCGGAAAATCAATAAAACACTCTATTTTATATAATAAAATACAATAAAGCTAACATTATAAGTATATTTACATATAATAATAAGCCAATGCGGGATGAGGAAGAGAGGTAGAGGAGGTGTAACGGAAGTAAAAAAAGTGATGGGGAACTCAAAAGCAGTCACTGCGAATTTGGAACGCTAAAAGAGAGCCTGGTCAGAGACAGGATCGTCGCGGGAGTGAAGGAGAAGAAAGTTCAAGAAAGATTGTTACGGGAGCCAGAACTATAACATTAGACAAAGCCATAAACATCTGCCAAGCTGCTGAAGAAACAGAGAAGCAATCAGAAGAGATGCAGTCGAAAACGCCTCAAAATCAGATTGACCAACTACGTCACCGAAGAGGAAATGGGAAAGAGCGTTACAAAGGTAAGCAAACTGAGCGAGGAAAACAAGAAGGCGAAAGAAAGGACTGTAGATATTGTGCATTTGATAAAGTACGCAAAAAATGTGGAAAACTCAACCACTTTGCTAAAGTGTGCCCCTCAAAGCAAGTCGACGAAGTAAACCTCTCAAGTAGCAGACATTCTAGTGATTCCAGTGACGAAAGCATTGACAACTTCTTCGTTGGCTCCGTTCAAAAAGAAAAGAAACAAAGAATTGCCAAACACAAGAAGAAACTACGCGATATCAAGTGGAGATGTGTGGGAAACAAGACAACCTGAAAGCTTGGACTGTATCAATTAACACCTCCGGAGTAGATGTCGAGTACAAAATAGATACCGGAGCACAAGCCAACGTAATTCCGCAAAACCTGTGTCAAGTCGACGCCTACCAAGAAAGCCAAGGCTACGACAAACGAAGGAGAAACTGTATGCGTATGATGGATCAGAAATTCCAGTAGCGGGTAAGTGCATTGTCCGCATGAAACCGAAACGAACGAACGATTATCCTATTCAGTTCTTTTTTGTGCCAATTAAGTCTTCTGCGATTTTGGGACTTGAAACATGTCAACGCCTCAACGTCGTCAAACGTATATCGCATATAAAACAACCGCGTGACAACATTCCGGAAGAATATTCAGATGTATTTGGAGATATTGGGTGTTTGTCTGGAGAACATCGATCACATCAACTTGGTCCCAGAGGCCATTCCGGTGGTACACCCTCCGCGTAAAGTATCGTACCTATTGAACGATAAGCTCAAGGCCGAGCTTGATCGTATGGAAAGTAAAGAAATCGTCGACGAAGTAGATGAACCGACAGATTGGGTAAGTTCTGTTGTGATAGTTGCGAAACCCAACGGAAAGCTACGCATATGCCTCGATCCGCATGACCTAATGCGAAACGCTGAATCCATTATGGTAGAGATGGTTGACGCCAAGTTTTTCACCAAGCTAGATGCCTCAAGTGGTTATTGGCAGATAAATGTCGACGAAGAAAGTTCGAAGATCCTCACGTTCAACACACCATTCGGAAGATACAAATTCCAGCGACTTTCGTTTGGCATCCTAAGTGCAAGCGAAGTATTTCAAAAGAAGATAACCGAGATAATCGACGGAATAAGTGGCTGCGCAAACGTGTAAGACGACATAATCGTATGGGGAAGGACCGGAAACGAACATGACCTTCGCGTATCGCAAACGTTAGAAAGAATCACCAAGTCTGGATTAAAGCTCAACAAGGAAAAATGCGTCTTCGGAGTGACAGAGATGACCTTCCTTGGCCACATATTTTCAGACCACGGAGTAAAACCAGATCCGGCAAAGATCAAAGCGATAACGGACATGCCAACACCGACATACAAACCGAACTGCAGAGATTCTTAGGGATGGTTACATATCTCGGAAAGTTTATCCCAGACCTCTCGTCCAAGACAACAAGTTTACGTCAACTACTAGAATCAAGCGTTGAATGGCATTGGACCGAGCACCAAGACAACGCTATCACGCAGTTATAGAAAGAAATATCATCAAGCGCAACTCGAGTATTACGACCCTAAGTTAGAAACCATGGTATCAGTGGATGCATCAAAGTACGGACTGGAACTGTTCTACTGCATGCAGAAGCACGAATCATGGGCCCCAGTAGCCTACGCCAGCAGACCCTTAACGAAGACTGAACAAAACTATGCGCAAATTGAGAAAGAGACCCTGGCAATCGTATTTGGCACTCAATGATTCCATGATTACATATATGGCAAGTGTTTCACAGTTGAATCCGACCATAAGCCTCTACAACCAATCTTCTCAAAGCCAATTGCAAGTGCACCTCCACGAATCCAGCGATTCCGATTAAAACTCCAGAAATATGACATGAAGATACAGTTTACGCCTGGGAAGAACTTATCTATCGCTGACGCACTCTCAAGAGCGTATCTACCTCAACTGCCAGAAGACGAGCTCAATCTCGAGAGCCAGTTGCACATGGTTCTATCCAACCTACCGATATCAGACACGATGTTGCACACATTTGAACTTGAAACGAGTAAAGACGAGGTACTACAGAAGCTACGAAATGTCATAATTGATGGATGGCCAGATACTAAGGCACAGCTGCCAAATGAACTAACACCATATTTCGCACTTCGACATGAAATCAGTGAAGCTAACGGTATCCTGATGCAAGGAGAACGAGTGATAGTACCATCAACCTTGAGAAAAGAAGCAGAGAATACACGAAGGCCACCTTGGAATAGAGAAGTGCAAGTGCAGAGCAAGAGAAGCATTATTCTGGCCCGGAATAAACACAGAGCTATACCGAGATGATCCAAAGATGCAGCACATGTCAAGAACAACGCAAATATCAGCAGAAAGAGCCTCTGATGCCGCACATTCCTCCTACCAAGCCTTGGGAGAAAGTGGCAACCGACCTATTCAAATTTAAGAAGAACGACTATATAGTTGTGGTCGACTACTACTCCAACTACCCTGAGATTGCAAAGCTGGAGAGTACTACTAGCCAACAAATCATCGAGAAACTAAAATCCATATTCTCAGGACACGGTACGCCGAACAAAGTAATGTCGGACAATGGCCCGCAATACAGCAGCAAGGAGTTCAAAGAGTTCGCAAGAAAATGGGAATTCACACACATCACGTCAAGTCCAAAGTACCCAAAGTCAAATGGGATGGCAGAAAGAGCAGTTCAAACCATCAAACAACTCTTGAAGAAAGCTGCAACGAATTGTTTTCTTTTTATTTATATTATCTTTGGATGGAATAACATTCAATTCAACAACTTAATAACAAAGCAAACCTCTTCAGCAGATTTGTTAGTAGGCTGCGAAGTAAGCTCTCCCGAAATACCACATCAGGATACAACACCGAAGCCGAAGGGTTCAACTCTCGAAGGCAAAAACCTGCCTAGAACAGGCACTTTGGTTTTAAAGATGACCAAGCTGATTCTGACTGTCAATATCTTGTTGCTTTCAGGAGATATTTCACCGAACCCTGGACCAATGGCAACAACTAATATTGATTCTACAAGCCCATCAAGTAACCATACGTTTATATTTACGAAGCCTAGAACGCGTGGACTTTCACTGCCACATCTTAATGTCAGAGGTCTTCGATCAGCTCTTGATCAACTAAGAATCTTTATGGGAAACCAAGCGATGGATGTCTTGACTATAAGTGAAACATGGCTTTCTGATGAACTGACCGATAGCGAATTTGAAATAGAAGGCTATTTTTTGGTTAGAAAAGACAGGCAAAATGGCAATGGCGGAGGTGTTGCGGCATATATATTAACACCAAATTTGCATATAAATGAAGACCTGATCCGGAAAACAACAATGTGGAAGCTCTTTGGTTCGAACCGAGAACCCCACACTCCAAACCTGTTCTTATTGCCTCAGTGTACCGACCACCAACTGACGAAACCTTTTTCAACAACTTTGGATCTCAGTTGTCGATGATAGACAGAGGATCAAAATATTTGGTATTAGGTGATTTAAACAGTGACCTTCACCACAATCTACCCCAAACAAGAAAGCTTAAATCTATGATGACTCGGTTTGAAATGTCTCAATTAATTACTAATTCTACCCGAATAACGGAAACAACAGAAAGCTTAATTGACATTATAATGTCTTCGCACCCAGAGAAGATCGGTGAAAACGGTGTGTTACATATGAGTATTAGCGATCATTCTCTTGTTTACATTGTTCGTCAAGCTAGACCAGTCAAGAAACCCCCTCGAATAATTAGTTTTAGGAATTTCAATCATTTTAATGATCAACAGTTCCTCGAAGATTAAACACCGCCCCGTTACATGTTGTAGAATCCTTCGATGATCCTGATCTCGCTTGGTCTTATTGGAAAGATATTGTCAGTGATGTATGTGATTCTCATGCACCTGTAACAACAAGAAAAGTTCGAGGAGAACAATGTCCCTGGATGACCGATGAAACAAAAGCTCTTATGCGTCAACGGGACTATCTCCACAAGAGAGCCATAACAACGAAATCATCAACAGATTGGCAAGCGTACAAACAAGCAAGAAACAAGGTAACCGGAAATATTACTACGGTTCCGGTTTGAGCGTGGACACACGTTATTTGACGACACACGTTTCACACGGGAAACTAACATGTTGCTAAGCGGAAACTGTAATGTTACTAAGGCCAAACGGTATTGTTTCAATTTGAAACGAGCGCCAAATTTTCAAAGCAAATGTTGTCATGTTTATAACTCATCTTTATACACAATTAATCTTCGTTAAGTGAAGCTAAGAACTCCACAGTTCTTTTCCGATCGGCCATTTCGCTGACAAACCCCACAACGCGATGTTTTCACGAAGAAACAATGCTGTTTGGCCTTAGTAACTTCGCAGTTTCCGCTTAGCAACATGTTAGTTTCCCGCGTGAAACGTGTGTCGTCAAATTACGCGTGTCCACGCTCAAACCGGAACCGTAGTAAGCAATGCAAAGAAAGCTATTATAAATCCAAACTGGCAGAAGATTGGAATAATCCCAAATGTATATGGAAAACGCTAAAGAAGATTCTTCCAAAGTCCTCCAGAACCCCACCAAACTCACTCGAAGTAGAAAATAAAACGATTACATCGCCGTCGATTATAGCGGAACATTTCAACAAGTTCTTTACGACAATTGGCTCTACAATCAACAGGACAATAACTAGTATTTCATATACCATTCACTTTATTGACCCACTACCGTCCTTTCAATTCAAAACCATTGAAATTGACTCAATACGTAAACAATTGAAGAGCTTGAATATAAAGAAAGCTGCCGGTTTGGATAATATACACAGTCGATTTATCAAAGTGGCAGCGGATAAATTAGCCCCTTCTTTTAACTTTTATATTTAATTTATCAATTACGACTGGTTTATTCCCCAGCGAGTGGAAAACAGCAAAGGTATTACCAATATACAAGTCCGGTGCCAGAAATGTGGTCGACAACTATCGCCCCATCTCTATACTCCCAGTAGTGGCCAAGATCCTGGAAAAAGAAACACACAAACAACTCCATCAACATCTAATTCAAAACAACTTACTTCACCCAAATCAGCAAGGTTTTCGTCCAAAAAGATCAACACATTCAGCTTTGATAAAACTCACCGATCAATGGTTTTCTAATATGGACAAAGGTTTGATATCAGGTGTCGTTTTCCTCGATTTAGCGAAAGCTTTCGACACCGTGAAACACTCCATTTTGATCGAAAAACTTCAGGCCTTTGGAGTAAGTGGCAAAAGTCTCGACTGGTTCATCTCATACCTGGACAACCGCAAACAATGTGTATTTCATAATGGAGAACTGTCATCCACTCAGTCTATTAACACAGGTGTTCCACAAGGTTCTGCGCTAGGACCTTTATTGTTTTTGGTCTAATGTAAACGAATTACCCGATTGCATAAGTGAGAGCAAAATAAGTATGTTTGCAGATGATACCGCAATTTATTGCAGTGGAACCGATGCCAAAGAAATTGAAGGAAAGCTGAACTCTGACCTAGCTAGAATTTCCAACTGGATCCATGCAAATGGTCTAGCCATTAATATAACGAAAACCGAATTCGTGGTTATAGGTACTTCACAAAAAATAAGATATTGTGAACCTATTGCCCTATTCCTTTATGATGTCCCTATTAAAAGAGTTGAGGCTTACAAATACCTAGGAGTCATTATTGATCCTAACTTGTCCTGGTTACCACACATCGATAAACTATGCAAGAAGGCCTCGTCAAGGATTGGCATACTCAAACGCATAATGCCTTTCCTCTCAAAATCAACAGCTAATCTTGTCTACAACTACAACACAACCATTTGATTATTGTGGAGTTGTCTGGGATAGCTGTGTGGTACCACGTCAGCAACAAAACTACAGGGTTTACAGAACCGGGCCGCAAGATTAATCCTCGGAGTAAATTCCTCTACACCTTCCGATATAGCCCTACACCAATTTGGGTGGATTCCTCTGAGTGATAGAAGACAAAATCATAAAGCTATCTTAATGTACAAATATTTACATTGTGACATTGAAGGAATAAATATGGATCTCACGAAGTACGTGGAAAGACATAGATATAATACCAGAAATAAAGAAGATTTTATTCTTCCTAAGCCTAGAACAAATCAATTAAAGAGATCATTTAAATATTCAACAATTTCTATCTGGAACTCCCTACCAATGAGTACCAGAAACGCTGATAACTTGAGGTCTTTTAAAAGTTTGTTGATGAGTAAAACTTAGTTTATAATCCAAATTCTGTTTTATATATACATTTTTAGGTAGATCTTTTAGTAAGTAGATATAATAACTTATTTTGTATTTTATCTTATCCTTTTAACAATTGTAATACACTATGTAATTTATAATATATAAATTTATGTAATATTATTATTATTATTATTATTATTATTATTATTATTATTATTATTATTATTATTATTATTATTATTATTATTATTATTATTATTATTATCACCCGCTGAACGACTGTTTGGAAGAAAACAGTACAACCAGAAGCAGAATCAAAACGACCACTACCTACTGAGAAACAAAAAGAATACCATGACAGAACGGCAAAGAAACATCCGCCCCCTCAACAAGGATCAACGGTTCGAGTGAGCAAAGATGGTTCATGGCCAGTCAAGGCAAGGGTTGTTGGACAAGACGAACATCCAAGATCCTACCAAGTTCAACAGAAGAAGGAAAAACACTGAGACGGAACAGAAGAGATCTACTCCAAACCAAGGAACCGTTTGTACCAGCCCAATCCGAAATCGGTCTACCCTCAAAACTACCTGAAAAGAATGAAACAACACCAGTCTCAGACCTTGACGGAACGAAGCCAAAGCTCGAGAACAACAACAACAATAAATCAAGAAAGACAACCAACAACTATGAGGACCAGATATGGACGCATTATAAAACCACCAAGATACTTTTACTAAGTTATAAGCATAATCTTAATTAAGAAATAACTATATATCGAACTGTTGATTTAAACTTTGTTAAACATTTATATAAAAGGGGAGATGTAATGATATACGACACTAATGTGATTCACTGTCGTGATTGAGACTGATTGATTAACCGATTAAGTAATATTTAAAACACGTGATGCGAGTGTTTTGAATGGCTTCAAAAACGATTCGTTATTGGATGTTATGTTCATTAGTATTCTTTATATAAAATTGTATGTTCATTAGTATTCTTTTTGACGTCAAGAAGTTTTATCAGGTATTAAACAACGGACATGGTACTGATTTCCTTTGTGTTTTCCTCATGCATTATTAATGAGTTTTTGAACTATATATAACTTTATAAGACCAAGGTTCTGTAATCGGAGCCTATAGAATCATGATAGACACTGAATAAAGAAACACGAATCATAACAGGAGTTAGAACAGAGAGAGAGCGACAGAAGAAATGTTTTCATTGAGGCTTTGTTTGAATTTAGAAATAAGCAGGCTTTCCCTAATGAGAAGTTCAGATCCAGAGTTACTGTACAAGAAGACAATAGAAAAATCGTCAAAAGAAATAGGAGGACATGTTTTCATTGTGTGAGAACGAACACTAGATAGTGCTGATTGAGAGATCTCTTGGTTTTTAGAATGCTTTTTTTACATTTCACGCAAATTTTATTTTTATAGTAATTGACGTCGATAGGATTTTTTCATTTCTTTTTATTCTTGTTTCTATTCATATAGAGATGCAGTTAAGTGTTACAATGCTGCCAAAAGATGTGGTAGGTATAAAGTTAACATTAGAAAATGCTAATTTTGTTTGTCTTCTTTAACGCTTTCCCATTGGTTAGCCTGCGTGCCGACGCGCCCTTCCCCCTCCTGAAATTGGGGAAATGAGGTCTGCGAAACGGCGTTCGTAATCGTGTTCCTGGTCACGTGAACCAAAATAATTAATTTTAGGCTAGCATAATTACCACACCAATACTTCCATTTGCAAGCCACCGTTATTAGGCTTGCGATTATTTTCACGTTTGTTTACGTTCGAAAGTTGTAAGTTTAACCAGAAATGTGGAAAAAAAACAAATCAATGAACTTTCGGCGTCATTTTGACAGGTTTCTTTGAAATCACGCCGCAAATTGATTGATTTGTTTTTAAACTTAAACGTTTTCTGATGAAACTTTCAACTTTCAAACCTAAACAAACGTGAAAATAATCGCAATCGTATAAACGGTGCAGTAACAAAATGGCGTCCTTCTCTCAAGGGATTCAACGTGCTCGTGGGATTTTTGAAATTAGCGGATTATACGACAAGCAAATACAGTGTTTATTTTGGTCGACAGTATTGTTCTGAGAGAGATTATATTGGTGAGAGAATGGACAAACTGGTGAAAAGTCAACAGCGTTTGGATGCGAAGAAATTGAGACTTTTGTTGGTGTCGATGTTGTTATTTAATATTCCAAGCTGGTTGCGATTATTGTCTGGATCAGTAGCAAGTCGTTTCGACGGAGAACTCTTGCGAGTACTCACACAATCGATTTCTCTTTTTTTTACATTGAGCGGCTGGCATGGACATCTTGAATGATGTAAATCGTAGAGGTCGGCCTCGACTTTTCGCAAATTATTTATTGCACCGTTTTATTACGGCATTTTTTAAGCTTCACGTCACAAGATTTGCATATATATGGTGACTTCGAATGAACTATAAATTCAAGCGTAGCTAATTCTTCTTTCACTTTAAATGCACCTTTACCATCAACCAGGTTTTTGTCGTTGTGTTTCAAAATTTCACAAGAGCAGAGAATACATGTTGACATTTCAAATAGGATAGACAAAGAAATACAATATAGACAGAGTAAACCCGCTATAGCACTTTCGCATGAGAGTTTCCTGATGATCAGAAATCTGCATGACCAATGAAATATCGGCCACTTAAATTATCTTTTGTCAACCAATCACATATTAGTCCTTAAAATCTGGTGAAGACTCACGTGACCAGAACAAGATTACGAACGGCGTTTCGCAGACCCCATTTCCCCAATTTCAGGAGGGGAAGAGCGCGTCTGCACGCAGGCTACCGTTGGTGGGTTTTTCCTGTGACAAGTAAAATTGTCTGGCGTTAGCTAAAGTAAAACACATAAGCCTTGCGTGTCGGATGCCGCTCAGAAAGAGTAATGTTTATACAGGCAAGTTTTGCAGTTTTTCTGCCATTATTGTCATTCTGCCGGGTGACTCACGATTTTTGTTTATATTTGAATGCAATATAGCTCTGTACTACTCTGAACTTCTAAAGGCTCTAAGTTTGTGAAGAGAAAGCGTGAGTTTGTGCTGTAGCCAGCTTTAAACGTCACTTTCACGAGTTCAAGAATCGGCTAGAATTCAAACAACAGTATATCATTTGTTAATTAAAGCAAGCCACAGCACACAACTCGGATTGCCATTACAGTTCTTACTGAAAAAGAAAACAAAAGTGTAGTTTTTTCGAATTGTGATAAAATTAATTGATAAGTTCCTTGTCGAAAACGAACAAGTTTGCTGGACACCGTGCTTTAGAATAACTAATTCCCAAATACATCGAACAATCGTAACATAGCAACGTGCGTTCTAAATTTCATTCGACCGTGAGAATAATCACATAATGTGCATGAAGTTAGACCCGATGTCTGGCAAAATCGTTTGTTTTCGACAAAGATACTATGCATTTTATCGAAATTTGAATTACATGTAACTGTGGAAAGAATAACTGTCAGGCTGTCGCCGTTCGCAAAAACCAGACTTTTGCTTTGGCATTTCGGCGACGCACTTTTTCCTTTTGTAAACGGTCATTACCATGCCGAACATTCGCTATCATCCCAGGCCGTGTAGAATGTCGGGTAACCAGGGGCAACAGATGTCACGCGCGCGCTGCAGACTACACTGCATGGCTACTCGCGTGTTCTCGTTAAACGTTCTGTCATTTTTGTGTGAAGTTACTTGTAAGACAAAATTTATGCTTTTTGGGAGCCGCCGAATGATCACGAAAATCTCTGATTTCCATCTGTCATTGCTTGGTAAGGAACTTATTCCAGCACAGTCAGCTAAAGATCTTGGAGTAATCTTTGACCCAAGCCTTTCTTTTGTTTCTCATGTTGTTAAGACTGTTTCTTCCTGCATGTCAAGTTTAGCGCAGATTAACCGAGTGAAGCATGTCTTGAATAGAGACTTACTTATTACAGTCATTCAAAGTTTGGTATTCAGCAAAATGTGCTACTGTTCATCTGTATGGGCTAACACCACTGCAAGTAATATTTGTAAACTTCAGGCAGCACAAAACTTTGCTGTACGAATAATCACTAACTCTAGGAAATTCGACCACATTACTCCATTGTTGAACGAACTACGCTGGATTCCTGTTAAACTTCATCTTTTCTATCGTGACGCTGTCTTGACTTTCAAATGCGTGAATGGAACAGCACCTGGTTATTTATCCAAGCAATGTGTGAAGAGAGGCAGAGTATAAGTGGACGCTGTACCAGAAATTCGCAATCCTTGAACATTCCTTTATACAAAAGTGCCACCGGCCAAAGAACGTTTTATTATCGCGCCGTTTCACTCTGGAACGCTCTTCCAGTGAACATTAAATCTAGCGCCTTAAAGACATCTTTTAGAAACTTGTTCTTAATTTTGCCATCGACTTTTTGTTTTCAACTTTTCAAAATCATAATTATTTATGATTCATACTACCTCATTATGTAACACATATTTATATAAACTTAGTAATTGTAATCGACTCTGAAAAGCCCCTCTGGGGAGGGAGTTCAATAAAGTATTGTTTTGTATTGTATCGTATTGTATTGTATCGTATCGTATTGTATTGTATTGTATTGTATTGTATTGTATTGTATTGTATTGTATTGTATTGTATTGTATTGTATTGTATTGTATTGTATTGATTGCAGTAGTTTTAAAGTTCGAATCTTGCGGCAACTTCTCTAAAAGACTATTATCTAATCGTTCTTATTCGATACGCGATAGAGGAATTCCCGAAGAATGGCTGTCAACCTCACTAATCGCAGAATTTATCAACTGGTGTAAATTTCCAAACATGTCCGCCATGTTTGTGACAATCGAAAACCTCGTGACCTCGTGACATAGGAAATTAAGAACGGTCGCTCGGGTTACCCGACATTCTATGAGGCCTGGGATGGTAGCGATTGTTCGGGATGGTAACGACCGTTTATACGAAAGGAAAAATTGCTTCCGCGACATGCATCCGAATTGTGCGTCGTTATGTGTTATGTGAGAGCGCAGGAGTCGAGGCTAAGGATGGAAAATGCTTGGCAACATTGTGCATATTTTGATGAATGTGATTTTGATTTTATAGGTGCTTCAAGTCCTGCATTGGATGCAAGAATCAAGTTAATTCAAGCTCAGGCCGATCTTTCACCAAACATGAACCCACAGACAAAGTAAGCTTCGAGTCTATTTTTAGTTCGCCAACATTTTTATTATTCAGCGAAACTCGGGAGTCTTTTTACCCAACGATAAAAGTTCTTTGAACTCGCTGTTGCCCAAGAGTTGATCAAACATTTTCCGTTCTTGTTTGGTATGGATTGTTTTCACTCACGTGAGCGGTGGCTCCGTTGGTGTGGTAAAGAAATACCAAATGTTTGAATAAGCCAATAGATGTAAATTCGCATAGGATAAGGATTGTCCACCAATATGACCGCCGGGACGTCAGATGAAAACCAAGAATAAGGCACTGACCTATATATAACTGGACTGCGTGCCTCTATTACTTTTGAGTTGGGAAAAAAGTGACCATTTTCACTTTCGAAATGGCGGCGTTTATAGGTCCTTCTGCTAATGGTAATGGTCGCTGACCGATATCTATGGGCTCGAGATTGACCGGACTGTTGACACAGGTATTTAAAATTGTATAATTGCTTGGCAAAATTTTAGACAAGAAACTCTTCGTTGGGTGTTTTATATCCGGTAGACGAAGAGATTCCATCTTCAATTTGTCCGTCTACTTTCCCGTCGTTAAAACAAGAAAGGGGGACAGTGAAAGACCGTCAAAATTCGTCAGTCAGTGAAGCCTTTCGTCTTCTAATATAAAGACTTTATCGAGTTATAACGACACTTGGAAAAGGTTGATAAAGACACTCCAAGGAGAACTCGGCTACGCTGCGCTTCTTTACGATTTTCTTGTGTTCCTCATCGCTTGCTCTTCTTTATATACTTCATAAAACAAAATGTTTGAAGGACGTGTATTGTTTATTTTATTACTGATTATTCGTACCGTACACCCCGTACGTCTTCACTTCAGAGCTACAAGCCTACAACAGTAATTGTTTAGTATTAGTAATTATATTGTAGTTCAGAACTACAATAATAAGTCGGCTCTTATCATGAAAATGCGGTCCCAGGCCGCTCAGCAACAAACGTAAAATATTTTGTTTATACAAGTTCTACAGTTATTCCTATTTGGTATTTATTAAAATCCCTTGCATTTACATAAGTATTGCATAGTCGGACTGGTTTCATATGATGGGCAGTGTCGTTAGGGAGAGGGGCGCAGTTAAAAAAAGAAATTAATTAAATAGTGACAGCCTAGTCTCTGTAAATAGAAATATTTCAAAATTAGTGATTGTTGTTGCCATTGTACCCCTATGTATGATTAACTCACAGAAACTTTATATAAAAACAACACGAAAGTGGCCGACAGGCTTACCATCTGCCAGTATAAAATATATCTTACGGAACAGTCTGTCTACCCCCTGCGACCACACACAACATGAATTTAAGAAAGCAGAATATTCAGTAACAAACTACATGCAATGGACAGCCATATTATTTTATATCTATTTTAGCAAATATAGTTCATGGGGCGCAGTTGAGGTATTCTAAAAGGGGCGCATGTGCCATTGGCACAATGGTACATAGGCCAGTCCAAACCTAGGCTCACATTCCAGCCGTTCTCGGCGCGCCCGCGATACCTCGCCCTACCATGGGCGCATCGGCTTTATTCCTTGTCCGTGACGTAATGGGTTAATATTTAAATAATTTATAACTATGCAGATAACACTAAAGAGCATCTCTCTTCTTTATTGACTAAAAACTGCCAGTGGGATGTACAGTGCACAGAATTTTGTCAGTAAAACTGATGATCGAAAATATTTTACGTCTGCGAGTTGTAGTAAGAGAAGTATCGGTGAAGATTACGTCGATATAGCAACGATCTTGATTCTGATTTCTTTGATGAGTGAGTGGAAAAGATTAAAAAACGAAAGACTTCTTTACAGGCCTTATAGCATTTCTCTTCAAGGTGTAAAGCACCTGATAAACTACGATGTGTAATTTATTATCAGTTGAACGTGATTTTATCACAATTTGTAAAGTTTTGACATTTGCTGGAGAGGGATGTTTTGCCGAACTCTTCTATTTATATCCTGCGTTGGGCCGTTGGCCAATCACATTCAAGTGGTTCCACGGTCAATTCAGGTTTCAAATGAGATCATCAACAGTTTTTCTTTGCCAACGGCGACTCGTCGCTAATTAACTTTAAGTAGCAGCTAAATTTGTGTCACAAAACTAGCCGTGTGTTAATACGCTAAACTCGTGATTGTGGTATCTAAAAAGTGTTTTCCACTAACAATTTTTGTCGTTAATATTTTATTCATATTTTATTCACGGATGCGACTTATAATCCCTTTTGTGAACTGCTAAATAGTGAATACCGAAGATTTTACACTTACTCCAATGCGATCCCAAACGTAAAGTAATCTAACCTAACCTAGAGTGTGTCATAGCGAAAACTCAACGGCACCTGCATCAATATATATCATGGCTTGCATGCATCTCGCGGATAACAAAACAAAAAATAGCACTCCAGGCTGCAATTTAAATCAAATTGATGTAACCGCGGCATTTAGAATTCAATAACAGTTTGTGCGCCCTTTGTGGAGTGATATTTTCTTTCCAAGGAAAGCCAGAGAGTGACCGATTGCCCCAACAAACGTCAAAATTTTGAGATAAAATTATATCGAAGTCACGCTAATCGTACTTACCGTAGTATATAATCATTTACGAGTGAAATTTATGCCCCCAAAATTTGGGCGGCTGACATGATTGGTCGATTTAAACAAAGATGAAGCCGATGCGCCCAGCCGTTGGTAGGGCGAGGTATCGCGGGCACACCGAGAATCCCAACGGCTGGAATCTGAGCCTAGTCTAAGCCTGAAGTATTGAAAACAATATTAACGAAGTTTAAGCTAAAAGGACCTATAATAAGTCTCCAAAATTCCTAGGCCTGCGATAAATACAAGTCAGTGATCGCTACCATTAGCAAAAGGACCTATAAATGCCGACATTTTGAAACTGAAAATGGTCACACATTTTTGGGCAGCACCCGCAGTCCAGTTATATGTAGGTCAGTGGAATAAGTAAAGCAACACATAGAGTTTTATTTTATGAACTTTAGTGTGTTACAGAGTTGTTGGCCACTGAGAAAATGTTTATTTGGCCAATGTTTCTATATTTGACGGTAAAATGAAGATAAATTCCTCACCTACGCGCGATATATGTTCACAACACTTACTGTATGACGACGAGAACCGGTTGATATCTGTTAATTTTCTCTTTAGCCAGAGCAAATACTACAGTTTGCATGGTTTCAAAACGAACTATTCAGCCACGAAGGAGTTAATCATATAGGTTTGAACTCGTTAACCCCTTAAAATTGTTTGGCCTTGCCCAAGCGGAGCAAAGACTCTGAATATACGAAGTTGCCTTTTATCTAGCCTGCGAAGCAGGCGCTAAGGGTCAGGGGAGACGAGTTGAAAGAACGCATGCCATCATCACCCAACTTTTCAGATTATATTCGTACGGAGCGTACGAAAAATTCCCATTGGCTTACATGTAATTAGCTTACATAATTAATTACTAACGCCATTTTAATTGGTGTTCATTTGACAGGTTTTGAAAATAATTAGACATTTAAAAAAGGGCGTAATTCAAAAAGTGGGGTGATGATGGCAGGCGCTCTTTCAACTCGTTATCCCGTCCCTTGGCGCCTGCTTTGCAGACTACTCTTTTGCCGTAGGTTTAATGTACGCCTTCGGTCCTTCTTGTATTTTACGCAGCTTTCGTTTTAGGAGTCTTCCACTAATTGAAGAGGCTTGGAAAATGCCGATACCAGCAGAACTTACGTCAAGGACTCTCAAAAACGCGAAGGTAATGGCGATAATAATGCTATCTGCAGTATGACGAACATCGTTGGTTTAACTTTTGTTGTACAATAATACTGGTATAACTGGCAAGTATCTTTAACATGACTCATAGTAAACTTAGTAATAGTAAACTCTAGATCATACTAAGCCATAAAGACATAAAAGTGACAAAAGGTTGCAACTCGTTGGGCGATTTAGCGAGGCTGGCCAACACGTGTTTATGAAGGACCGTCTTCAAGGGACAAACAATCCTCTTCGGAGGACAAAATATATATATTTGGCACTGGTAAAGCAAATAAAAGTCGAAAAAGACTTGGGAAAGCAGCTTTTGCGAATTGCGAATGCGAATAGATATATAAAAGTTAAAATATATCGCTTTCAAAAGAACACACACAAGTTAACTTTTACGTATAAAGAAGAACAACGTGTTGAATTAAAGGAAACCGTCAACTCGAAAGGGGCAAAAAACAATATTGAAGAAAAACCGACAAAGAAAAAGACCGAAAAGTTAAGTAAAAACATATAGAGCAGCCGCTCTCAGACTCCGTAATCACAAACATTTTAGCCGGATCTGTCACTGTTTATAATGCTCTTTTGTATTTTTGTTGGATGTTTTTGCTTGCCCGTTGTATTCTTTGTTTTTAGCTGCCGACTGTCGTCTTATGTTCTTTTATAAAACAACTTTCCTATGGTAAACCACTCATGACTTACGTATACCATATAGATTGTTTATAATTTGAAATAAAAGATAGGAAAAGAAGTAATTTTTTATTTGTAAAATGTACAAAAGCTGAGAACAGTTGCAACATTTGAGATGTCGGGAGGAATAAACATTGTTTTTGTCGAAATGCCCTGATTATTAAATTAAAATATGACTATATCTCTGACAACTGACAAGCAGCCAGTGATTTGAGTTGTTTTTAATGCATCTAAAAATTGCAAATGTTTTTAAAATACTTCAGCAAAAGAGTATTAAATATTAATTTCAGCCTGCATGCTGTTTTTGTAAACATATAGAAAAAGAAAACGTACTCTAAGAGATTTAATACGAAATTTTACAGAACTTTTTATATCTTCCTCAGTAGCCTGGTGGTAACGTCACTGGTTGTCACGCGAAGATAGTCTGGTTCAAATCCTGGCAGCGACATGCAACTTTTTCATCGAAAATCTTTTTTTCGAATGTTGTCCCTTTGTTTTTTAGTACTTTTTTTAAAAGAGAAAATCAAAGCTAAAGTTTATGTAAATCAGGAGGTATCTTTATCACATATAAAGACACTGATTAAATTTTAATTTCTTTTGAATTTTCCTCATGAATTATTAATGAGTTTTTGAATAATATTTAGAATTTGGGATGTTTATAAGGAAATTACAGCAGTTTTAGTTAATTCGTGCCCACCGGATGTAGAAGTTCTTGGAGCCTATAGTTGTTTTTGACATAAAGTAGTGGTTACCACATCACGCGTTTCAACGATATTTAGTATATATATTATCTGATTAAACAGCCTATTTCTATTTAGATCTCACTAGTATTTGTTTAAAACGGCCTCAATCTTTTTTCGGACGTCGGTGGTGTTGGTGGTTTTGTTAATTTGCGTGATTGGTAATCATTCCTTTATGTCAAAAACAACTATCGGCGCCAAGAACTTTTACATCCAGTGGGCGCGAATCATCTGAAACTGCTGTAAGCCATTTTTTGCGTACATGTACTGAAAAAATATGATTTTTGTTATTTCAGCAAACTAAAGACCTCCAATCTTTTCAGCCGTTAGGACAGCAACCGCAAAACCAGGAAGAATCCACAACGCCACCACCACAGCAACCACAGCAGCCACAGCAGCAGCAACAACCACAGCAGCAACAACAACAACAACGTCAACAACAATTTAACAACCATATGGTACCAATTTCAAGAGGAAATTCTCCTTTTCTTCATCCAGGCTCGTTAGCTCCTACGGTTAATGGAACAAGCAATTCGTCGACGATTAATAATCCAACAGTATCTGTTAGTTCTTCTGTGTCACATGGTCACGCACAACAGAACGGACCATACACAGGACAGGAGAAACATGCGAACAACACGACCTACCAAGCATCTAGTCATCAGCATATCAATAATTTAAATTTTCAAAACGTGCAGCATAGTGTCTCAAATAATTATTCTCAAGCCGTGTGTTCCACACCCTCGAACAATAGTCAAAATATGTCGAGTGTTTTTCATTCTGATCCAACGACATCAAGGCTTTCATGTGAATCTTCATCGATGACGTCTAGTTCTTCAACCGCTAGTTCGACTTCCACTGTTCACTCACAATTTACTTCATCACAACCTAACTCAGTTTCCTTGACCTCGTCAGTGGTACAAAACACTGGAGTTAGTATATCAACTTCCTCTAACATTCCGGCTTCTTTAGTAAACTTTCAGATTGATCCACAAACTGGAATGCCGTTAAGCATTATAAACTCACAGAACTGTGCTATGCTAAAGTCGAATTCCAACCTGGCGAACACGTGTCATTCTGCTTCGGAGAACTTTGAGAGCAACAAACCAAGTGGAATGTTACTGTCTTCGAGAGACCCTGTCTTGTCTGCGCTGCCTCTTATAAGTGAATCGCCGATATCGAACCCGCCGTCTCAGCCACTTACGGTGAGCGTTTCCTCAGTGTCGTCTATGAGCATCAGTAGTCCTCCGTTACTCTCGCCGTCTTTAATGTCGCCAGGATTATTGTCTCCATCCAGGCACTACTCGCTACTTTCGCCTTCCGAACTGAGAAAATCCAGTCAACAAGGGTCAGGTCTAGGTGGTTTGGGCAGTGTGAAAGTTAGTCTTCTTCCTGAACCTGGAGCTTTACCACAACCACCAGATCCACCCTCGTCACCGTGTCCTGTTGAAAAATTATCGCCACCAACCCCCAGTATATGTGTAAGTACCTATCTATCTTCTCATTGGAGTAGCTCTTTCGGATAACCAACTTCTCTTAAAGTGTCTGTGAAACGAAACTAAAGTTTGTCTTATTCGAAAGAACATTTAAAATAACCAAGTAACAACTTTTGCAGTTTTTTGTTTGCTTGCTTCGTTATATTTCAGTTTGTTTAATATGCAAATTCAATATTTGATTAATTTAATAATCTGTTTAATTAATAACACGTGTATAATGAGTATAGGAGAAGTTTTATACCTTTTTGCTTTTGTCAAACATAATCTCTTGAAAATTTTACATGTTTAGTGTTGTGGGAGAAACGCTTCCACGCACTTCCTTCGAAAGAATTTGATTTGATAACACCAACGTTATATAACTTTCTCCGATAAGTCCATTATGCACATGTGACATCAAAATGTTTAATTTGCATATCGAACAAACTGAAATATCTCAACAACGAAGCAAGGAAACGAAAAACTGCAAAAGATGTTACTTTGTCATTTTAACTGTTCTTTCAAATAAGACAAACTTAAACTTAAACGTTTCATTAAGCAGAAATAGAATCCCGGAGGGCGAAAACCCGGAGAGGCATATATAACAGTCCCCGCGTGTAATAGACTTGGTAATATCGTATACAAGTATATTTTTAGTTATACCAGAAAAAAAATCTCGATTTGTTCAGTTTAAGCCCACAATGCGCTTTCGGATAATAACCGCAACTGGTATAGGGAATGAATTGAGGTCCCAATGGAATCTTGGGATGCTCACAGCCTTGACAGTTTGTTCCGCTGTTTTCTCTATGTGGTTTGCCACAGTAGCCGAAACTCACTATATTTGTATTTGTTTTGAACCGCTTTTATATAAACATTGTTAATCTTGAAAAATAAAGGCTTACTTTGATCTTTCTGTGTCAGTGTCTTGATTAGTTGTTAACCCTCTTTAAAAGACTGTTATATTATAAAACGATTGAACATCTTTGAACTCACGGTTCTTCTGGACAGCAATATAATTCGTCTAATTATAATGCTGTCTCGAAGAGCCGTGAATTAAAGGATATTCAATCGTTTACAATATATCAGTCTTTTAAAAAGGGTTAAACAACAAATCAACACAGAAAGATCAAAGTAAAACTACGGATACATATATCTTATTAGATGTTTTGTATAGTATCGCTGTATATTTTTACGAGTTGTGCCGTAAAAATATACAAACAACGAATTTTTATGGAAAAAGAAAACTTTAAAAAGGCCAGAGAAGTAGCGTGACTTGCACCAGGACAAAATAATAAGCATACATGAAGTAGTCTCCCGTGTGATAAATTTTGATTGGCTAACAATAACTAACTATCCAAATATCGCTGTATATTTGCACTCATTTTTAGCGTTATTTGGACAGTTTTTAATGCAGTTGTATAATAAAGGGCAATATTCGTCTCGTGCGGCAACGCAATGGTGATAAAATCGTTGCGTTACCGTCGCGAGGAGAAAATTGCTCGTCTATCATACCTAGCGACAGCAACACAAAGCTTCTCGCAATTCAAAACATTGAACTTTCGGCAACGGTTGCGAGAAGCTTTGCGTTGCTGTCGCGACGCATGTCTGACGAGCAATTTCCTCTTCACGATGGTAACGCAACGATTTTATCACCATTGCGTTGCCGCGTGAAACCATTCAGGGACCTTTAGATGCTACGACTGAAACTTTAACGACGGCGTCCTCCAAATAAAATTGCGAAACAAAGAGAATGAATAATTTGTAACCCCAAGAGTCCTCTCAACACCGTCCTCATTCTTTATACAACGTCACTTGGGGCATTTTCGCGTCTTCAGGACGACGTCAACTCACTAAAAGATGAGAACTGCCTCTTGACATTGACCCCAATACAAACGCTACTAGAAATACATGAACGCAACAACCCCTCGCCCGCTTTTACATGCTTTTTTAAAACACCCACCCACCCCCTGATTAAAATAAGCACTCCTAATATACAGCCAATACAAAAACAAACAGATATAAAAACAAATGATATTAAATCCTTGGGATATTAAATTATACAATTTATGGATAGGTCGATAGGACGACAAAACTGATTTAAATCATTTAATGAAAGTTGAACATATCAAAGCAAAATTTAGATTTCATTATTAAATTCTGGTTGTAAAAAATATATTGTTTTTAGGAGGTTTCAAAAGGGATTAATTTTAGCAAGCCTTTAAATGGCTTCTCTATGCATGTACATTTTGCAAAGGCAGAATTAAAAGTAATTAACAGCTCAAAAATTACATTTATAATAGAGTCTGAGATAAAAACAATTCAGTAGAATCGGATTCCAGAAAGAAGAATTCAAAAGACAACGTTTCAGTCGAAACGCAGCCAAGAAAACCGTCAAAGCCCATGAGTAGTTTTAATAATAAAAAGTGCATGCACGTCCACCACGGTTAATATAAGCCTTAAAGGTAGTGTTTTAAGTTAGCTTTAGTTAAGCTGACTTATGGTTTGGACGAGCAAAGAGAAAGCACGAAAACGTGAAGCTGAATATTGTTTAGGTTAAGCGAAAACTTGAAAACAACAAGAATCCTACCGTTAACCACTTTAAGATGATTTGACCATGGACTCACGGAGTGACTACAAACCAGGGCTACAAACACTGCAGATCGAGTTTTTGTTTACCATACGGCGTTTGGTTTCTTCAAGTTCTCTGGTTTCCCTTCAAGATATATTAAACGGGTTGTTTGTATCCTTTTCTTCGTGCTCCATTTCATTTCATTTCGTTTCGTTTAAATAAACGAAAGCAAAACACTATTTGTTTGAGAGTTTATAGTTTTCTTCGTCGCTAGTCACCAGTGTCCAACTATTCTTACCGCGTGACACCGTGCCATACATATATATCTATTACTTAAACTATTTCCCAGATTTCGTCTCCCTCGCTTTTTCTCCACGCTTGTACAGTGGACTACACGCATGTCGAGATCAGCACCCTCACCGGGCTCCGGGCCTTCGGCCCTACGCCCGGGCTCGGGGACAATCATTTTAGCAGTACTAGGACGATTTAAAAGTCATTAAATTAACTTCAAATATCAAATATAATAGTTTATTTAACCGCGACTTTTTTCAGTTCTAGAATTTATGTGGCTTTTTAAGCGCCGCCGTCGTCGTAGCGCCTTAAGGTCCCTATTGCCTGTGTATCCGTAGCTTAAGGAACGAATGTTATACAGATTAACAGCAACACAAATTATGAATACCTATATACATTATACACTTGTTGACTGGCGTCGAGGGAAACATCGAGTTTTACTGACCCGAAGGCTTCAATGAGCCCTCGGGTGACATTGAAGCCTGAGGGAACGTAAAACTCGATGTTTCTCGAGGCAAAAGTCAACAAGCGTTTTGTTTTATACAAAAGACTTTTAAAATACAAATTACCAAACTGACTCGAAACTTGCAAAAGGCAAAAATACTCACCAAAACACTTTGACTTTGTCTTCGTATTTTATTCAACTAAACAAATACACCAGACTCAACAAGTGCAAATAAGAGCTTTAAACTTTCTCCAGGTTTTCTTCAGACCTTCTTTGAAGATATGTATAGATATTCTTTCTTTTGTATAAAATGGACTATTTTGTACCAAACATAATGCTCGAAACAAGCTCTTGCTTCAAAATGCTCCGTAGAGTCCAAAGTTCCTGATCTGATGCAATAATCATTGGGTATTCACGTGAACAACAACGAATGATTAAAGCTGACGTCAAAAGGAAACATTGCACTGTTTCCTTCTTCATTGTTGACGTAAGAGGGAAACAGTGCAATGTTTCCCTCAGCAGAAAGAAACATTGAGTTTGTTGAATAACACGTGACCATGATTTGACCAATAGGATTTCATCTTTGGTATATAACAACACAGAATAATTCACACCCCCTTTATAAATTTAATACCTTCTCGTGCAGCGAGCGGGGGCAATTTTAGTGTAAACTATTTCTAGTTATAGATATTAATATAGACTTTGACGTTTCAGGTGGAAAGTAAAGCAGAGGCATGTTCTTCTGTGCTACAGAATCTCTGTCTTTCTCCGACACAACCCATCACTGTTATTCGAGGCCTTGATAAAGCACTTGGCATTGGTAAGAAGAATTCTTAAATGCTATGTAAAGATAAAATACGAGGGCCGAGTAAAGACTCTGGGTACGAGGTTGACGTTGGCTAAAAATACATGACAATAGTCGAGGAGTGTACACTCCCAAAAATCTCGTAAACCTCGCAAAATAATTCTTAACACATCCTAAATTTCAAGAATTTCTTAAAATAAAAATAAAATTTTAAAATTCCCTAGGAGATCCTTGAAAATCTTCAAAAAATTCTCAATATGAACTTTAAAAATCCACAAAAATCTTGTGTGGATAATATTGAAATGAATAGAGATTAAAATAGTCAATTGAGAAATGGTCAAGAAACTCGTTGAAAGTATTTGTTCTATCTTTTGGGGGGGTTTTTGTGCACGGCGATGGGAGTCGCGTAATAGAAGTGACGTATTGGTTCAGTTGCTCAACCGTGTTATTTAAATATTAATAAACCAAGAACAAAGGATTTGTGCATGGTAAAATCGTTCCAACAAGAAACGTAAGATCATTATAGGCACTTGGCAGTTTTTCGGATTTTCAGACCATGTCTTTATTGACTATGATATGCTATACACAATCATGCAGTAGATATTCTTGATTTGCACTTAACGTCATGGCAGCCATGTTGTAGGAACTTTAACAAAAGAATCTTATTAGCAGCTATTGTATTTGGAGTATATTTTCTTCCAACGTGGCCGCCGTATCTTTGCCTTCTAAAATCTCAATCTCACGGGATTGATTGCAAACCATCAATATGAATAAAACTATATGATTATCTTCAGAGAGGTAAACTCTGACGGTGTATAGAGTTTGAATGGACAAGCCCCAACTTTCTAAAATGAATCTGTTTAATTGAGTAATAATATTAACTATGACTGACAAGTTGAGATGTTCTTCTTTTGCTTATTTCCATTTTCTTTGTAGATCTGAGTTTATTTTCCACTAAAGCTTTGTTAAACGCCCATGCCGACCATGAAGTGGAAGTCCGAACACAGGTTCGTTTGGTTTTTTTGAACAGCCGATTACATGTATGTGTGGCCACTTCGTTATGTTCCAAAACAAACCAACCAATAGGAGTTGTATATAAAAGAAGAGATGAATATGCTAGCTCGGCTAGCTCAGGGGAGCACGGGTGGCGTGTGCTGTTAGGGCGCTGCCTCTCACCTATAGTTAAGCCCGGTTGGACGACGGGGTTAGTACTTGGATGGGTGACCTCTTGGGAATGACCCCGTTGTCGAGCTTGGGACTCATGTGAGTAGAGTTTAGTTGGTCTCTTCTGTGCTTCGAGGGTTTTTCGCCGGATACTCCGGTTTTCCTCCCTCCGTAAAACCAACACCTAGACCTTAGGAGGATAACCTTGTAAGGGACCTAGAGTCCTATTGTTACTTCTCCTGTACCGCTAGGTACAAATGTTGATAAGATAAGATAAGATATGAGAATTGAGTGTAAATGTTCTTCGAGCTATTTTACTCAGAAAATTTAATTTTCTGAGTTCCCAGATCTCAGGGGAATTCAGAAATTGGGAGCTCAGAAGATTTTTCTGACTACGAAACTGCACCAGCGGGTTATTAGGAGATGGTTATAGGATAGCAAACCATCCTGTTCACCTCATTTCTTATTTCTTCCTTCTCATCTTCCTTCTCATCTTCCTCTTTTTCGTACTCGTTTTTCTCTTTATCTTTATGCTTATCCTCCTATTTATCTTTAGTTTTGTCTGTATCCTTTTCAATGTCATTCTTCTTCTCCCTCCTGTTCTCCTTCCTGTTCTCCTTTTCGTCATTAGGGAGCTTAAGCAAATACAACGCGAACGTCAGCGACGACGTCCTTAATGCAATAGACGTTTCCTCACACAACAAAGAAAACGAATAATTTTTAGTCCCAAGAGTAATCCTAACGCCGTTCCCGCCTTCTATATACAACGTTATTCAGATCATCTTCACGCCTTCAGAGGACGACGTTAACTCTTGAAACGGCGAAACCTGTTAATTGAGTTGGACTTCAACCTATGCGACAAAATCCTTTTAGAACTCTAAGGCTTTTGGATGTTAAAATACGTACTTTGAGTATTCAATACTACGTAAATGGGTTCGTGGTTTCTGCTAGATACTGAACTTTAGATTGCCGTCGTCGTCCTAGCTTACTTAAGCTTTCTAATATCATTATTATCATTCTTCTCTTCCTCTTTCTTTTTCTTCTCTACTTTCTTCTTTTTCTTCTAATCCTTATCTTCATCCTTTTACGCCTTTTTCTCGCCCTTCCCTCCACTTTCTTTTTTTAATTTATCCTTTTTCTGTTTTCTCTTCTACTGCTTTTCCCTCGTTTTCCGTCATCTTCCTCTTTCTCCTACTTCTCTCTTCTGTCTCCTTCTTCTCCTTTTCTTTCTTCTTTTCCTCCTCCTCATTGTCGTTATCATTCTTACTATTCTTACTACCACAGAAGCAACAACTGTCCGATGAAAATCTGGATGATGATGGACGCAAGATCTGGCTCTGTGAAAGTAGTAGGTACGACTCTAATTGGTTAACGTTAAAGTTACTTTATACATCACTTTCATAATAGCGACTAATTTGAATATTCTTTAATGTGCATTTTAATATGCCTTTCTAGCCTCGTTTGTGTGTCTGCAATTCAAGAGAATCTTGGCTTCATAACTAGGCCAAAAAGGCTCATTTAGATACACATAAAAGAATATTTTAAAGTGTCGGCCGTTATGAAAGTGGTCTATGGAAAATGTTATATTTGTCTTTGGGTGAAGTTTGAAATAATTTCAAGAGATGTTACGCTACGTTATAAAGTAATGCTTGCAGTGAGCTCTTTAGTTTTGTCAAACACCCCCAAATGTAATATGATCTCGAGCCTCTCTCCTCCGCAGAGGTAGGAAATAACCGCTGTCAGATATGTTTGAGGGCGGAAGCAGAAACGAGAGAAAAATTGAAGGAAATCTCTGCCAACATTCGGTCGATATCTGGTACACATGGTCTAAATCGTCGAATAAACTTCTTTGTCCCCGAGCCCGGGCGTAGGGCCGAAGGCCCGGAGCCCGGTGAGGGTGCTAATCTCGACACGCGTGGAGTCATTTTACGCGCGTGGACAAACGTGAAATGCGAACGAATTTCTGTGATCTGAATATTAATTTGTATATATGTGTGGACGGACCATGCACGGTTAAGGTTGTGGAGCACTGGGGACAATGTGTTTCTTGCCAAGAAGATTTGAACTAACAATATAATGTATTCTTGACAAAAAGACTTGAGAAAGGAGTTTTTGAGAAAGGAGTTTTTGGGAAACGTATATCACTTTTGAAAGAACAGAAACAAATCAACGTCTACGTATAAAGCAAAACATCGTCTTGAGTAGAAGGAAACCTGTGAAACCGAAACTCTAAAGGAGGAAAAAGCAATAGTAAAACTTGAAAACCAACGAAGAAATAAAGACTGGCGAAAAGTTAACGGTAAAAATATTATAGAGCAGCCACTCTCAGTAATCACGAACCTGTTCGAGTTTCCCTGTTTACATCTTATCACTGTTAATTTTGTTTTCTTTTTTTGTGTGTCCTTAAACTAAAGTATTTTAAACGTATCCATTGCATGTCAGTTTGCTTGCCTGTTGTATTTATCTGTGGCTGCCGTTTTAATATCTTTGTTTAAATGGTTTTCTTATTGTAAAACCACTTGTGACTTAACGTATAGCTTGTCCATAACTTGCCATATTAAAAACTCGGAAAAGGAGCAATTTTTCTTCTGTAAAACGAACAAATGCTGAGGAAATATTTATTAACATGTAGGTGAAAATAGTTTCAGCACTTCAGATTTCGAAATAAAAAATTGCTTTTGTTTAATAATAGCTTAAAGGAATTTGAAATGCCATAAATGTAGCCGTGGCAGTCAGCCAGGTAGTTGTTTGAGTAGTTTTCAATCAATTCAATGTTTTTGAGGAAAAAAATTAAAAAAATTTGTGACAAAATTTTTACACCTGCCTCAGTAGCCTATTTCCAGGCCCCCAATAGAAAAGAGGACAAGGGGGGGTTGCATTAATGTTTTCTAATCAGGGGGTATTTACAAAAATTCATGTAAAAGCGGGCGAGGGGTTATTGCATTTATGTATTTCTAGTATATACTGTATTTTATTCCAAGGACACCTTTGGTGGGCTTGTAATTATAAGCGGATCGGAGAGCTGATAATCGAAACCAAAACCCCCATTAAAATCAACCTCCCCCAGTTTGGCGCCATGTTTGGCCCGAAAGAGGTTTCCTTCAATTTTTTTCTCGTTTTCGCTTCCGCCCACAAACGTATCTGACAGCGGTTTCTTCCTCAGCCTCCGAATCCTCCTGCTGAGGAGAGAGATGTCGAGCGGCAAGCTTTCCTTATTTAACGGAAACATGTCTGCAGCGACGCACGGTATCTGCTCACAAATATTTCCAAAACTGTGGACCGGAAATTTTTAAAATTAGGTGTGAAAATTTGGTAGAGTAACCCTGTTTCTATCAATGGCAACGAAATGTCCATGAAATGTCCATGAAAGAAACAGTAATAACTGCGAGTGTTTACCAAAATAAAACAGTTGTGAAAGGTATAAATAGTATTGATTATTGAACGGAAATGTCTGCGGCGTCCCACTGTTCCTCGCAAATATTTTCAGAAATATTATGACTGACAGAGGCATGTGAAAGCATAGCAAAGCGTCTCGCGGTGTTCGCTTTCAAAATCAAATTCAAGAACTTCCTAATTAAGATATATTCCAAACTCTTGCATTAGGTAGACCGAGTCTAGGTTTCGGTTGTTTGTCGTTTTGTTTGTTTTTGGGTTTTTTGTTGGGTTTTTTGGGTTTTTTTTGCATTATTGCATCATCCAGTCAGGCCTTGCGAAACTGTAAGGCATGTTGCGTTCTCGACTTTCGATTTTTCGATTTCTTTCTTTCGGACAGCTTTGCCTGTGATAAACTCGAAAACCTTGTCAGCAACATTTATACTGATCAACTACTGATGAATTCACCAATGCCGTCGGAAAACACCTCACTGCCCGAGTTGGGCAGTGAGGTGTTTTCCGACGGTAATGGTGAATTCATAAGTAGTTGATCAGTATAAATGTTGCTGACAAGGTTTGTCCATGAAGACAGAATAGGCGAATTTATTACAGACGCGAAAAAATGCCGTGTTGACATCAGTAGCGTAGGAAGTTTGACTTGAGGACTAGAGATACAAGAAAGAGCCACAGTATATCAAAGAACATATACGTACTGTTTAACTAGTAACGGCTTGCTGCTTGGTTCAACAACTACAAAACGCAAGTAATAAGAACCAAATAATGCAAAAAAATATGCTTAGATATGTCCAGTCGTCTACATCTGAGTCGTCTACATCTGAGTCGTCTATTATATCATGTAGATGTCGTATTACATTTGGAAATGTGTTTCAAAACATGTTCAAATATTTTCTGTTGGTTTACATGAATTCTATATCAGAACCATCACTTGAATCTGCCGAAATCAGCACTATAGGTTTTGTCTACTGAAAGTATTAAGATCATTTAATTATTCGGCTAACTGGGCTTGTTGTTGGCAGTCTGCTTCGCAGACTAGCTTGTGACTTATACACCAAACACTCGCTTAAATGAACCAGGTACTTCATATAAGACCATATATAGAGAAGACCTCATTCGATTTGTGTCATCTTGCTAGAGTGCGTACTGTACCATCGTAAATTTAATACTCGCAAATTAACAATCAGATTTACCTCTAACTGTACAATCACACAGTTTCATAGCGGTTCAAAATAACTACATTGCTTAATGATTGCTTCTGAGAGTTTTCTACTTTTTAACAAACACTTAATATGTACACGCTGTTCCGCATATTTTCTAGCTACGATCATAATTGCCGAAATCAGTAGCACGAGTAAACGCCTGAACAGGCGTCTTGTTATAAGTGATACCATGACATAAGGGGTATTAGTGAGTAAATCCCCCGAAAGCCAAGGGAGGGTGCGTGGAAGTCACGTGGGCCCGAGTGACTTTTATACAGGTTCCCGACGTTTGAGGTTTCACTAATATCCTGACATGTTATGGTATTAGGTTGTAATACCATGATTGACGAGGTAACATAATTAGCATTGTTTGGAATTATTTTGAGAACTAAAACGTGTAATAAAAATATAGCTGAAGAGATTTATTTAACAGTAAGCGATTTTGTGTGAACGACACGGTATAACATATTAACGTAACGAGTTTTCTCAAGCTTAATGGCCCATGTAGATGGTAGAATCACCAGCACCATCCGCATCATCATCAGCAGCAGCATTAGCGTCATCATCATCATCATCATCATCGTCGTATCATTAGCAGCAGCAGCAGCATCGTTATCATCAACATCATCAGCAGCAGCAGCATCAGTATCATCAGCAGAAGCAGCATCATCATCATCAGCAGCAGCAGAAGCAGCATCATCATCATCAGCATCAGCACCACCGTTATCAGCAGGATCATTATCATCAGCGTCAGTAGCAGCCGCATCATTATCATCATCAGCAGCAGGATGGTTATCGTCATCGTTTTTGTCATCGTTATCGTCACGATTATTATCATCGGGTACTATTATTATATATGTATGGTTTTTTGTTACAGATCATATTCGACAATTGCAAAATATGCCCAGTATCAAGCCACGACGTTTCAGGAATCTCGTGAGGTACGTATGCGTACACCGTTAAAATCGTGTTAAAATCGCTCATGTAATATAAATTTTGCTTTAATATTGACATTAAGTTATGGCTATTAAATCTTAGGTTATCAGTTAATAAGGTGGTATAAAATATGTTCATTTTATTATACGGATTTTAACTGTTTTTAGTAGTTTTTTACCTCCGCCAGAAGGTTATGTTTTTACCTTCTTTGTTTGTTTGTTTTTCTGCCACTAGGGTATCTCAGAAAGTATTAAAATGATCTTTATGTAAGTTTGTGGAAAGGTTGGCTACAACCCAAAGAACAGTTCATTAAAGTTTTGTTAAATTTGATTGAGAATTGGATAAGGATTTCATAAATACCTGACCGCAATGTCTTTCTTGTAGAAAAAATGAATGAAAGAATGCGCTCATTATTCTTATATTTTCCTTGTATTATCAAACTTTTAATTGTTTTAACAAATAACATCAGATCAACCTCGTCCTCGGGGCGTTCGTGAGAAGATGCGGCGGGTCGTTCTCTCGCCTGACTTAACAGTTTTATTGTTTAAGTAGACTATTAAGTATTTTTTCAAGTGCCTGCAAAAATACTAGAGGTTATTAGAGAGTATGAGTAAAACGACCGACATATTTTGGTACCGAAGCGAAGCGTTCTAAAACCACCGGGCTTTTGAGAATTGGGCCACTTTGTAAACTGGTCAAAACACTGAATGTTTTTGTCTGACGTTGTCACACGATTTTTTCGTTGCAATTGTACTTTCAGCGGTTGTAGTATTAACATTTTTACATTTGTTTTGAACTAGGAGGATAATGAACGTAGTCATTCTGACAGTGATTCGTCATCGTCTAGTTTCAGTAAAAGGTTAGTGTACATACTAATATAAAAGTTATATCTACATTTTTAAATTCCGAGCTTATATAAGCTATTTGGCGTGGGTGTGAAGTTAAAGTACGTGCTGCATTCCTAGCAAGTGAGGTGTTACTTTTGAATTACTGCGTGTGAATCAATTACATTAAATTCAACACCTAACATCTTAGCTGTGATCCGTGGTCTGAACTGTGTCGTTGGCGGCTGCTTGGAGCGCCTTTGATATGCCCCGACACGGCCACGTTGATCTGCGTCCTTCGCAGTTCAGCCGCTGGCTGCAAGTAAGGATGATTAGCCACCAGTCCTTTATCCTTTATCCTTTACATTAAGAAGTGAAATTTAATGAATGCAGTGTTTGCAAACAGATGTGTTACACTATTCAATCTGGATGTCAGCAATTTATTATTAACTCATTCCTTAGGGCATTCCTACAGTAAAGTCGTTTGGAGTTAGTAAAATACTAAACTTCAACTTTATAACCTTGATCTTAAATGTTGATTTTATAATTTTGATCATGCAATGTTGACCTTACAAACTTGTTTTTATAAGTTTGACCTTATAGGTTTGACCTAAGATGTTTGATCTTATAACCTTGATCTTATAACATTTACTTCACAAGTTTGACTTGATAACTTTATAACCTTGACCTTATAACCTTAACATTATATGTTTGACCTTATCAGTTTGACCTTATAAATTTGATCTTATAACCTTGACCTTATAACCTTAACATTATATATTTGACCTTATCAGTTTGACCTTATAAATTTGATCTTATAACCTTACCATATAACCTTGACTTTATAACCTTCACTGTATATAAGTTTGACTTATAACCTTGACTTTATAACCTTGAGCGTTTAACCTTGACCCTGACCTTTCTCTTACCAATTCCTTTTTTGACGAATTCAGACATGAGATACGCTAGAAAATAGCGTGTTATTAAAAAAAGTTGCTAGAATTACGAACTACGTTAACTACATTCTTAGACATAAAAAAAATGCAAACTCTTCCAGAGTCGTTTAGAGTCGCCAGAATAAAATACTACAGGCCGATTCGGATGCTGCATATGTACTTACATTATGTATTTTGTCTCTATATATGATGTAATAGGAAGAAGCCCAGTGGAACGCGGAAGATTATTAAGTTTGGCACCAACTGCGATCTTTCAGATGAAAAGAAGTGAGTATTATTACAGATCGCTTGTAATGTTTGTGTAAAGGAATTTTACTAACAACGCAACGTTTGAAGGCGGCGTATGGACAGGTCACAATCGATGTTATTCAGCTTCATATTCCGGGCATTGACGCTTTTAACTTTATTTCATGTACATATATTCGTAGTGCGATTCACAGTTACAACATCATCTTATTGATTCTATTTACGCAAAACGTTTACTAAATTATAAGCAATAGTTTTCGAAGTTTGGAGGTCAGGTTTCCAGAAATAGTAGATAAAGGAATTTCTTGCCCGGGTAAGCAGTCGGTAGTTGGGGAGAGTGAGAACGAACCCGAACTGACGGCTGCGGAATTTCGTACCCAGAGCCTGCGATCTTTTTGGTCAGTACCAAGGAACGGGAAGCTCTGGGAAACTCCGATGAAAAAAACCCAAAACAAATTGGGTTTTTGTTCGTGGTCCTCTGGTTCCCAGTTCCCTATAATTTGTTACTGTCATCGACGATCTTTAGCTTATTCGAAGACCAAGGAACATATTTGTTTACTGATAAAGAATGGCCCAGTATGTTTTACAAAGCTCTTGACAAAGCGCTGCAATACAAATGGTCTTTCTTAGCTTTTCTCTAAATCGTCAACCGGACGATTTGACGAGAGGGTTTTATATGTCCGCGTCATCGTCGGCACTCGGCAGTAGGGATCGGCTCAGCCAAGGAATTGTACTTTTTGTCAGGAATTTTGGCTAAACTACATCGACTTTGTATTAGAGGTGAGCCGATGTTAAAAAAAAGCCGATTGCCGATACCGATTGTTAAGAGCCGATATTTCCCCACCATCGGCCGATTAATCGGCAAAACCGATGTTTGCTAACCTGATGCTCAGTGCTCCCGTTTTATTCATCTCAAGTTTCTCAATGAGAGGAAGTCATTAAGCCAATTATCGTATTTTGAGCGCAATTAGACAAACAGAAAACAGTCAAGTAGTCAGCAGTGTTTCCTTTATTTAAAATATTTTTGTATCAACAACTCAACAAACGCAAAAATGCCAAACAAGGTAAAGAATTGAAGTATACGATACGCCGTACCACAGACGCTCGCTCCCCAATTTTGACGGGAGGGTTGCAGGGGCGGATTTAGCATACATCAGACCAGTCACGCGACTGACGTAAAAAATCACAAGAACAATTGCGCAATAAGACAATATTTTAATCTCAAGAGTCTTCTAGAAAATGTTATGGTGCGACTGCTTTGGCTTGGCCTTCAGTGATCGCAGAGATTGGGTTTTATCTTAGTTTGCGAGTCAGCAAACACCGGGCAGAGATGACAGGTGGTCAGCGTTTGCTTTGAGAGTTTTGCTGGATCTGCACCATGGCAACCACTTTTTTGCTGGATTTGCCTCAAACCTGATTGGCTCTCGCGTTGATTTCAAGCGTTTTGCTGGATCTGCACCATGGCAACCACTTTTTGCTGGATTTGCCTCAAACCTGATTGGCTCTCGCGTTGATTTCAAGCGTTTTGCTGGATCTGCACCATGGCTTGCTGAAAATTGGATTGCTGAGTCAGCTGAGATACTGAGTAATTAGATTTATATTCATCGTCATCGAAGCTTCTCACTTCTCACAGCTGTGTTTCAGTCATGAGTTCTGTAAGCGTTTTCGAATGGGTTTTAGCTGCTTACACAGTCATCGATTTGTTTCAACCGAGTAACATTTAATAGACGCGATTGGAAGCATTTCGAGCTTCTCAATTTTGGCGCGGAGTCATTTATTCCCCCACTGCTGTAAGGTAAGACTGGTAAGTGAAAGGCGTCTTCTTTCATTTCAAATCTACAAACAGTCTAGTGTCGAATATATGTGTTTTGTCCAGTCTCAGTATCGTATTATTTATCATTTTGCGTCCTAGTGAAGTCTGAGTTCAGAGTTCAGACATATATTTATTCAGCAGGCGGCATTAGCATATTTCACGCTTGCCGGGAGCTTTTATATGAATTTGAAAGTTGAAACTCAAAGGATCAATTGATCCTTAAGCCCAGGTTTAGTTCAACGTTAAATTGGATCTTTCTTTTCATGATTTTGAAATGAATACTGTTTTCAAAGTATTGTTAGTCTCGCTATCTTGCTCTGATGAGATATATTTTAACGGCGTGTTCGTGAAATATGATCTCAGGTAGTCAGGTTGTAATTGCATGGGTGTTCGCTCCTGTCTCGTTTAGCTAACTAATATTATAGTTAGCTTTGTAAATATATAATTCTGTATAATTTTCTCAATAAAGTTTAAGAAACATCCAATTTGGACAAAATATTTTGCAATAATGATAAAATGTGCCATTAAAAATATGTTTTAAAAGTTTCAAAATTTTGCTCAAATGTGCTGTCAGATCGCGGGAAATGCCATTTTAGAGACCCCAATTTCAAACATTTTCCGGGGGGGCATGCCCCCGCACCCCCCTAGATCTGTGGACCATAAGTTTGACTGACATTTTCAAAATCCTAAATCCGCCCCTGGGTTGCGGCTGTACACACTACACAGGCTATGATAAACGAGGACGAGAGCAGAAATACGAGGACGAGAGTCACGAGACAGCCGATCCGATGGTGAAAGACAATCGGCCGATGGCCGATTGTGAGAAAAACTAGCCGTTAATCGGCTCTGCCGATGTTTTGCCGATGATCGGTTCACCTCTACTTTGTATCTTCTCTAATATTATTTTAAAGTTCTGAGACGAAACTGCGAAGAATTACGAGACGAGTCAGACGATGGATGTTTGTTTGGCGACGAAGCGAGAATAATAATTTTAACTTGTAAATTGTCGGGATTTTTGCTGTTTTGAATTATTTCATGTGTTCAAATGTATTTTGGGTCTGTCGTGTAATGTATTTTTGTGTCTGTCGTGTAATGTATTTTATAAGAACCACCATGTTTCGAATTAGCCTAAAAAGGTTCTTATATATATAAGTGGTATTTACTGGGATTTTAGGCTATTTAGGGTCTTAAATAGATTCTTATTTTTTTGGAGGAAAGGGTGCTTGCTGTTGGTCCAACAACAAGGTCAAAATGGGTGTGGCCCCTTGCTTTTTGTACAATAAATACTTTAATTATTACTAATGTGACCACATAATAAAAAAGATTCAGTGATCTCAACTACTAAAGTTTTTCAAATAAGAACCTGTTGCAATTTTTAGGCTAAAAAGGTTCTTATCAAATGGGGGTCAAAAAGGCAAATTTTAGCCTAAAGGTCCTTATACGCGGGTTTTTACTATATTATGTGTTACAGAACATCGAGAAATCGATTAAACAAGTTAGCAACGTGCACATTATTTGAATTTTTACTGTTTTTAAACTAACCAATCAGACGACAAGTTTCATCGTAGTTTCCCACAGCCTTTGAGTACTGACCAAAAGGTTATGCAAATTAGGGGTTTTTCAAATTTATTGGAAACACTATTTTACTCTAATAAACATAGATCAAGAATACTAGAGCTATACAAGGAATTAGAATGGAGCTCAGATTTGCGTTAGAAAACGTTTTAGCGGAGCAAATGCAATTTATCACGATTTAGATATATTCTAATTTTTTATAGGTGGAAAGCGCAATTTCTTGAACTTAACAAACTCCCACCATTTCTAAGAGTAAGTAGAAACTGAGTGTGTTTTCTGTTCAACATGTTGATGTGATCTAAGTAAGAGTTAGTTACCGAGACAGTGGTAACTAACTCTAGCTTAGTTACTGTCTTCGAGGTAACTAATGTAATAGTTCATTTATTCATGTATGTATGTTTGTGTGTGTTTAATAACTTAATAATTAACCTGCGAAAGAAAACGCACGTGGTACTCTAAAGTGTTGTTTTCGTTTTTGCGCCCTTGTCCTTGTTTTTCACAAGTATAAATAATGGCTTTATGTTTTTTATTGAAGGATAAAATGCTTGCCACTGTGCTTGCCACTTTCATAAGGTTAAATTTAAGGCTATCTATCGAACACATTCCAACTTTCTAAATCATTAACCATTTACTTGGTTATTATATGTACTACACTCTGTGCCAAGCACAGAAATATTCATTTTACTATAGTCTACCATGCTACCAATTTCTATGCCCACTGCTCTAATAGTATTCTAGAAAATCAACTCAGAAAAATGCGTTTTTCTTATTGATGGTTCTGGGCTGTCAACCATTTTCTTTAGTGACCTGGTAAAATCAGGATGAAACCTAAGCCGAATACCGTCCTCCCATCGAGTTTAATCACAAAGAGCCCACACCACAATTTATTTTTAAGAATATTGGACGTGCAGAGGTCTGGGTATACGATTGAACGTGCAGAGGCCCGGGTATGAAATTGCGCTTAAGGAAGAGATGAGAAGGGAAGAAACAATATTCAGACACCGTTTGATGTGTGCCGTATTGTGCTGGGACATTTTTTCGATAACGATGCTGGGGGTATTCTTCCGATTGCGATACGACGACGAAGAAATACGGTCTCAGCGACTTCACCTTCAACCTGGATGTTAAACGGCCTTGTATAAAGAAAAGAACAAATAAGCGAATTAGGACGTGCCTGTGTCACCGTGATAAACTGATAAGACACTGATGACAGTGATATAAACTTTGAGATTAATTAAAGGGTATTGGCAATAAAAATTAAGTTTGTTTAATTTGAAAGAACTCGTAAAATTGTAATAGAAGATACTTTACAACTTTTTCGTATCTTTCTTCGTTTTCAAGATATTTCAATTTGTTTAATGTGTAAATGAGATGGGCTCTGACGTCATGAGCAGGGTTGAAATGTTCAGTGTCACAAGGCGTTTTATGTGCACAGTTTCAAATGATTTCGTTGAACAAATTTAGAGATATAACTGATTTTTCTACGTGTGAAAATACTGTACCCTGCTCATGACGTCAGAGACCATTCATTTACATATTAAACAAATTAAAATATCTTGAAAACGAAGAAAGATACGAAAAAATTGTAAAGGATCTTCTATTACAATTTTATGAATTAGACAAACTTAATTTTTGTTGCTAATGTCCTTCAGTTAAGGCAGATTATAACTGGTAAATAATAAATATATAGATTGATAAATTACTTACTTGCTCATTATTGTGATGTTCGCTGCAACGTCAGCCTTCCTGTAGTCGTCGATTAAGAGATTTGAGTTCTATCAAAAGGTTTATAATAAAGCACAATAGTTATCAGGCAATACAAGCAGTGATGCGATCTTCTTCCGAAGATCTTTCGGAATTGTACGAGTAAATACCGCATGGACTCTGAACTCTCAAGTGTCCCAACACAATGCGGTACACATTACATTTTACTATTAACCGCTGTCAAATAAATCTCTAATATTTCGAGTTGTTTGTTTCAGAAACCAAAAAATTTAACAATATCTAAAATTTTAGTTATCTTTAATTGCACAGCTATATAAATCGTTCTCGAACAAACGTCCCAGCAAAAAACGGACCAGATCTTTCGGTTGTCAAAATATTGTTTCTTCCCTTCTTATTTTTCGCTTCCTTACTGCAATCTCATACCCAGGCCTCCGCATGTCCAATATTCTTGAAAATAAATTGTGGGGTGGGCTCCTGTGGTTTAACTGGAATGTTTGTTCGTTGCTATGTGAGGTGGTGACTTCCTCTTGGAATTTATTAGATATTATGCTATTTCCGGTTGGATGCCATACTTTTCTTAAAGGGCATATGACTCGAAAATTAAGTTTGTCTTATTGAAAAGAACATCTAAAATGATAAAATAACATCTTTTGCAGTTTTTGGTTTCCTTGCTTCGTTCGTGAGGTATTCCAGCTTGTTTGATATGCAAATGACACAACTTTTTACGTCACATGTGCATAATGAGTTATCAGAAAAGGTTACATATCTTTGCTATTATTAAAACATGAGCTTAACTCAAAGGAAGCATGTGCGTGTTTCTACCCACAACACCAAACATGTAGAATTCCAAGTGATTTCGTTTCACAATAGCAAAGATATGTAACCTTCTCTCGGTAACTCATAATACTCATTATGCACGTGTGACGTAAAACGTTGTGTCATTTGCATATCAAACAAACTGGAATATCTCAAAAACGAAGCAAGGAAACCAAAAACTGCAAAAGATGTTATTTTATCATTTTAAATGTTCTTTTCAATAAGACAAACTTAATTTTCGAGTCATATGCCCTTTAAGTTGGGCACAGCACAGAATTATTGTGTCTTGGTTTTAATAGATTTGAGAGAAGTATGATCTAACTGATCAAACTTTGCAGGCGCAATCCGCCTTTCCCTAGCATCCGGAAGTTTGCCAAACGCCGAACTTCCGGTAAAATAGCTGATTTTAATACGTTTTTACACCAATAAACTTGCGTACCACGGAAGAAAAAAAAGCTTTGAATATAAAGATTAGAAGTAATTACCTAAAAAATTAGCAAAAAACTAAAGGATTCGGATTACCCTAAAATTTGCCCGTGCGAGTACCTTAATGTAACTCGACATAGTAATTTTCATCAAATTCCGGGCAAGGGCGAGTCGAGAAAAACCTTACGAGAAATAGAAAAACTCGCGTGACAATTCGTGTGTGCAAGAATGTTTACCAATCAAGGCCATCACAATGACATGACTATGCAAACTGCTGATGCCATCTTGCGCCATTACGCGTGCGATGCGCGTGAAATGCTGACGCCATCATAAATTACAAATTTCTAAAAGAAAACCAGTGTATTTCGGTATTTTATCTCGTGACCTATGCTGAAATTTTGAAAGATGTTTTCTATCGCTAAAAGCTTCCTTTATACCAAAAATAAAAAAAATCTGTAATGCCAAAGAAATGTTATTATTGAAAACGTTATTTTTTGCTTTTGAAAAATATTGGCATTACAGATTATTTTTTTCTATTGATTGTTTATGCTTAAAGGAAAAGTCTGCAAGAAAAATAATTGGGGGTCACCGTGCTTATTTTTCAGATACACGAGGTAATAGGCCATTTCGAAGGGAATTTGTTACGTCTGTTGCCATAGGAACTGAATCAATGTTAACAAAAATAACGGAATTCAAAATTAGAAATATTAATTTATCTATCTATATAAAACAGTATGTGTCGAATGAAGCTTAAACATGCAAAATCTGACAGTGTCAAACTGATATACATCTAAATTTTAAAAACTGTATCAAGCTACCTTAATCAGAACCCATAAACCACTTGCCATTTTGCAACCACTTCGCGCATGGCCACGATGATATGGAGTATCATCCGAAACGATTGTTTACACCGGACTAAGCAGAGACGAGTGCCGCCGCACGCACACTTCAAAGGAAGAAGTGATAGCGTAAGCGGCACATCAAAAAGAATCGACGCATGAATGAACTAATAAAGAGATTAGTAAAAAGATTAGTCTTGTGTCCATGATATAGACCCTTTTATTAAACACAGGATGCGTCATTTTTTGCAAATTATTTTATCTTTTGAATTATTTTTACTGATTTCGTTTATTGTCTTAGAGTTAGAATATTTGTATATTTTCAATACAATTCAAAAGGTTCATAGGCGTAGCCGCCCAATTCTGTTTGGGGGGCAGAGATTTTTGCCCGAAAAATTTAAGGTTAAATATTGATTTTTAAGTCGTATTTTTCAGTCTGAATTTTGCTTGAACATTTCGAAATTGCCCGAATTTTCCTTTTCAAATATTTTGGGAGGGAATTTCCCCTCCCCCTGTTCCCCTCCCCCCAAATACGCCTATGAAAAGGTTGAATTGACGTCAGTTGATAAAACTGACGTAATGTATACCTATTAAAAGGGTCTATAATAACTACTGGCGTCGTTTAGGTTTTTTCTCCTGGAAACATGCTCAGTCATGTGGATCATGTCATTCTTGGAATGAATTCAGTGCAACTGTACATGAAGATTCCAGGATGTCGTACACCAGGTTTGCAATTTATTTAATCAATTAATCTATCGATTAATTAATGAATCAATCAACCAGTCAACCAATCAATCAGTCAAACAAACGATCGGTCAAGCAACCAAACAACCAACCAAACAAACAAACAAACAAACAAACAAACAAACAAACAAACAAACAAACAAACAAACAAACAAACAAACAAACAAACAAACAAACAAACAAACAAATATCCTACCTACCAGTTTGCTATCCATCCATTCTTACCAAATATCCTATTTCTTGCAGGTCATCAAGAAAATCTGAATTTTAGCTCTGTTAACATTAATATCGGACCAGGTGATTGCGAATGGTTTGCTGTACCGTATGAGTACTGGGGAGCTATCCACAACTTTTGTGAAAAGTAAGTGTCTGATTATTCTTTATAATTGTTTGATCTTTCAACGAGCATGAACAGTTTAATGGTGATTTCTTTTTTTGTTTTTGCAGGAACAATGTCGATTTCTTAATGGGTAAGTAGTGTGTTTTTCCAAGCTTGGTTCTCAGTAGCTCATCCTCTCAGACCTCGATCACACCTGTAAGCAACACTTTATTTAAGGTTTGGTGGATGAGGTCTGAGTATGATGCAGCTCTATATCGGTCTTAACCTTAACCTTTACATTCATCTTCTAACCTTGACCTTATAACCTTGACCTTTTAACCTCGACCTTTTGACCTTGACTTTATAACATTGACCTTATGAATTTGACTCTTACCTTTTTCCTGCCAATTCCCTCTGACGAACTCAAACATTAGATTTTCTTAACATGCCATACACTATTAACTCTTAGACACTGAAAAAAATGCAAAATCTCCCAGAAAAATATTGTTTCCTTACAACGCTAAAACGTCCCTACATGGTAAACATTCTAACTGATGAAGACGGAATGGTCGAAAGAAAAGAACAGACGAGGCTCCCAGTTTCTTTTCCTATATGCTGAAAGCTTATCTATCTGTTATTTATTTAATTATTTATTTTTTAAATGTAAATAAGCATGTTTTAGCAATGAAATGAGTAAGTTTATATTTAATAATAATAATAATAATAATAATGATAATGATAATGATAATGATAATGATAATGATAATGATAATGATAATGATAATGATGGTGATGGTGATGGTGATGGTGATGGGTAATGGGTAATGGGTAATGGGTAATGGGTAATGGGTAATGATGATGATGATGATGATGATAATAAAGGGAACTCGTTTCATGATCTGCATTGGCTTCATTTACTAGGATCTTGGTGGCCAATCCTCGAAGACTTGTATGAAGAACGTGTTCCTGTTTACCGATTTATTCAGAAGCCAGGTGACTTGGTTTGGGTGAATGCTGGCACGGTGCACTGGGTTCAGGCCATTGTAAGTGATTGGTATATTTATATATAGCGACATTATTTTGTCCTGATACATTGCTATTATTCCAGTACTTGAGTCATTGCAAGTTCGTTTCGTTTGTTTATTTCCGGAGAATTTTTATACAATGCCGAAAACTAAGCGCATCTAGGAAAGGTATTAAAACGAGCCATTTTGATCTCGTCACAAATGTAGTTTCACGTTAAACATTTTTTGCGATAATATATACGTTAGTTGCATTTTTTCTGGTTTTTCCTGTTCTGTTTGACAAGGTAGGTCATCGGGTGTTTCTCGAACCAGCTTGTTTATATTCTACAGACACAGACAGACGAACGGGCGGACGGACGGACGAACGAACAGATGAACAAACGAGCAGAGAGACAGACAAACGAACAGGCAGATCAACAAACGAACCACCATACATATCTTATACATATATACATATGTATGCCAAGTTTGCGAAGAAGTCCAGCAGTCGGTTACAGTTTGAATATAATAAATGACCAATAGGTAATCAGATGTCTTCTTCGGTGTAGTTAGGTGATAATCCATTTATTACTGTACAACTAAACTTGAGTATTCTAGGGGCATTTTTTTCTTAGGGATGGTGCAATAATGTTGCGTGGAACGTTGGACCTTTAACCGGTAAGTGCAAGGCAAGAACAGAAAAGTTCTGCCAGTGTACTTGCATTATACCTCTATCCCTCATTAAGATTGTTTTTGACTAAGAGGGAATGATTGCTTATTTGGTGTTATTCTCTTCGTTGTTGAGATATTTGAGTTTGTTCATTAATATGTAAATTAAACATATAATTGACGTCACAAGTGCATAATGGCTTAAGACTAGTTTCCACTCAGGAAAATCTTCCGCAGGATAGGAACGGACAGGAAAGTTTCCTTTGTGTTAAAGTCATTATAGTTCCGACCGAGAGTTCACAAGACAAAGAAAACTTTCCTGTCCGTTCCGGTCCTGCGGAAAATTTTCCTGAGTGGAAACTAGCCTTTATCGGAAAGTTATACAGTGTGTATAAAAAAAACGGAACCCTTAGAAAATGGATTAGTATTCTTTTAAAACAACCTACAGGTAGTAGTTTGAAAGCCCTAAAAGCGCTGCGTTATAAATTAATCAGCACATAAGTTAAACAGGAAGAGAAAAAAACGTTTAAATACTTTCACCATGCATACACTTCAAGTTATTGATCTGGAACCTAGCCTGCATAGTAATAATGTTGTTTTTGATCTCGTTAGCTACCGCTGCGAAGTTCAATGCTATTTTGCGTTTGTCTGTCTGTCTGTCTGTCGGGTCTGTCTGTCTGTTGTGTATGTCTGTCACCAAGGTATCTCACAAATCACTGCGCAGGTTTTGATTTTTGATAAGGTTGATGATAGACGAACGACCAACCCATTTAATTGTTGAAATTTTAATGAGAATTTCATAAAAATATGACCACTAGGTTCTCCGTGTAGACGAAATGCTTAATTGCGCATTATCCTTATCTTATGCAAACATTTTTCCATTATTTCGGTACGAGCGCAATCAAGCATTTTCTTCATTCAGACATGTGTAAGCCTTGAGTGAGCCAGCCTGGTTAGCGGGATGGTATTAACCCGTTGGCGGATGTATGGCAGTCTTTGAGTACTCTCTTGTTGATTATGATATATTAGATTACATTCTTTTTTGTTTGACAGAATTTCAATATAATATGGCAGTTGAAAGATATGAATGGAACAAACTACAAGGTATAGTCAGATCTTGTGGGTGGAGAAAAGCGTTGAAAGAGCGCCTGCATGCAACTATTGTCCCATATTTCTGAGTACGAAGCGCACTATTGAATAGCACAAAACGTAATGTAAGCATGTCAATCAGTTTAGATCATGAGCTCAAAGCTCAAATTTCTATGAGAAGTAATATTGACGAGGGCGCAAGACGATTGAACTATTATTTCATAAAAGATTAAGATCGAATAATCTAGTTGCATGTTTTAATCAAAACTAACTTGTGTCCTTTAGTTCTTCGGATTATTTGAAAACACGAAGCATGATGATTGTTTCTGCATGAAAACTGAGGTTGAACAAATTCTCTACTCCTGCATAACCGTGCTGGTCCTGGTACTCAATTTCTCACTTGCCGTCTATCGGCGAATATAGATATCAAGTAGAGTCGATTGCAGCATTTGCAATAATGTACTAGTAAGTTTTCACTAATTAACAATTATTCGCCGAAGGCGAGGTGAATACCGGTGTATAATAACCGAGACGAAGTCGAGGTTATTATTCAGCGATATTCACTGAGCCTGAGGCGAATAATTGTTTTAGTATAAATACATATTTTCGTACTTTTAGGAACAACATTTTCTTTAAAATTGTTAATTTCCTCGTCTGTCGCATTGATAACTTGGCTGGCGGCCATTTTGAATAAACGCTGTAGGCGATTATCGAGAATTAATCCGAAGTAGCTCGACCAATCAGCGCGCGTGATTTTCTATAATCACCTGTGTGTTTATACTAGTAGCTATTATTGACTAGTTGCATCAGTTGTTTCTCTTGTTCTTTTTAGTGATGTATTTGCCATATATACATACGTACAATAAATACATTAGAATAAACACATTAGAATAAATAGTACTCTGCGTGTTTATACGACACATTTGTTGATTGTTATAGAAAAAGAAATGTGATCGGTAGTTGACGAATTTCGACATAATTTCTATTCTCATTGCGTGCTTTCCACTTAAATTTATGGTTTTTAAAATCAATTATAAAAGAAATGCCTAGTGGTGTTAATGTATTTTGGATAGTGTGATTCGAACAGTTGGCTAGCGACTCGTGTTTTTGTTACGCTTTTCTCAAATTTCGTAAAATCCCGCGTGTTTAGATGATAGTGGTATCCAAACACGAAAAAGCCTTGGGTATTTCTCTAATCAAGTTGTAAAGTTTGTTGGACAATTTTGAATATGTTTCCTTAAAATACTAATGTCTAGGTTTCATTTGCAGGGAACAGATCTATTGTGCCCATGATTCTCCTTTCATGGAACTTAGCAAGGAATATTAAAATTTCGGTAAAGAACTTATACCAACACATGAAGTAAGTATGCATTGCTCATACATGTAAAAAAAATGAATAAATTATTGCTCAGTCCTTTGTGTTACATAATTCGCATTGTGCTAGGTAGACTTGCACCATCTATCTCTTGAATATTTTTTTGGCATGCAGAGACGCCAAAACATAGAAAATGTTAAGGCGTTGCATAGCCACTGGAAAGGGAGAGGGCTGTGAAACACCGCTCTGAAACAATAGAACTTCCGGTTCGATGTTAAAAATCTCACGCCTGAGCGTCACGTGATCTTGAACCGGCATGGCCAGTGTCTAACTGTGGTTAAACGGCACGATGTCGATTATGGTGACTTCTAAAAATCCACAAGAAACATGATATTTACAAGTCCAAAGGAGTACCCTTGTATTTCGTTAACAAAATTCGGTAGGAATTCGGTTTTTGACGACCTACGAACTTAAGACAGCGAAGGTGCTGTATAGTGTATACTGTAGCCGTCATTTTTATGACAAATTTTATATTTTACATTGATTCTGCGTTAATTTTAGATATTAGTTTATTCAATAATATGATTGTGTGCACAAAGAAATCACCTCAAAAAGATCGGATTGGTTTTAACAGGACCGTGAGAGTTTTTAAGTCGCGCATTTCTCAAATAAAATATATATGGTGGTGCATCGTTGTGTAGATGATCGGCGTTCGGTTTCATGATGGACTTTATCGTGACATTAAAATGTCATCCCTTGAACATTACACAATCGTATCAAGCGCTAACTCATGCATGGCTCACTCAAATAATTCACTCTGGCATTGTGAGCAAATTAGCCGTAGCGCGAACTATTTTCTCCCCGCCGGACTAATTATTGTAAACAAACATTTATAAGATTCTCAGCTACAAAAATCTGGGAAAATATTCCCAGTGATTTCAAAACCCTTTCTGTTTCAATGTAAAAAATATTAAGTCACCAAGGTTGATCTGAATTTCATTCTCGTATTATACAATGTCTATTTTCTTACTTCGACACGATCTTAATATTTCATCCTCTGCTGATCCCCAACTTATTGATATGTCAAGGCAGTGATTAAACTCGAAAGCTTTATACTTTAATTACACTCTCACATATGTATATTCTTTCATAAAATATTTGTTTTATATTTAACTCTGATTTATTTATGTATCACTATGTAAACTTTGTATTTTTCATTGTAAGTATTAAAAATAGTGTGAATAAATTGAAATTATCATAAATCGCCACATGTCTTACAAATTATTAATAAAAGAAAACCAAGGAACAACGCAGTCGAAAAGCATTTGTCGTCTCCGTGCCATTATTAAATCGGAGTTTTGCACTTTTGTTGTTAGATGGCAATGTTTCTTAATACTTTAGTTATTCTAATAAACTGATACGCATACGACAATTGCCAGTCCTCACCGTTGTTTATGAAACGCAATACACCAGACATTTAGTGCATTTAATATTCAATGAAGGCAACTCAACTTACGACATATAATTTAGCACAACCATTCATATTAAGACAAAAGCGAATTTTAGTTTTAGTTGTACTGTTGGCAAAACAGTATTGTATCATTATTTTACCTCGGCTCTCACCGTGTTCGGTCCGACCATTGATCGTTTATTCGAATTTACTGCACTTTATTAAATATTCTTTGCAAAGGGAGTTTTCATGAGGGACCATCTATGCATATAATGTCCAAATGAAGTGGAATTTATATCGAAACCATCACGGAAGAACTTCGTTGTAGCACTTGTAGGTACGCGCCTCGCTGCTCTAATGTAAAATCTTGCTTTTTAGTGCTCAATCATGCAGGTTCAACGTCACGTGATCTTGAATTTGGCGAACAATAACATGAATCTCAGTCACGCCCACTTTCACAGCCCTCTCCCTTTCCAGTGGCTATGGGCGTTGTTACACTATATATCCATAGTTTTGTGCAACTTGTCTGGGAATTTTGTTGCGACGCAACTAATCACCAAGTCTTGCAACATTTTTATTGCAGTATGCAAGTGTTGCACGAAATAGAATCAAGTTATACATTTTGCAACGATTGTGGCAACGCTGCAACGGGTTATTCTAGCATTGCACAGTGTAACACATCTCTTGCAACTTGTTTCGCAACAATTTGTGCAATCTACCAATAAAAATACGCTTTGTTAACCGCTCCAGTCCTCTTCAGTCGCCTTGACGAGACAAGTTACAGAAACATTGCATAGTGTAAATCCTCTGCTTATGTAACTGCAATGCAAGAGATTTAGCCATTGCGAGACAAATTGCATAAAAAATTGAACAGTATATCGTAGCGTGCTACTGTAGCGGGGTGTACATTACATGATGCGCCTTTGTGATTACGTCGTAGGACGTGGCTAATCGTTTTTAAGGCCTGGCCAAACGCTTTCAACATTTCATGCAACATCGTTCAACATTGTTGAACGCATGTTGAACGAAAATTTGAACATGTTCAAATTTCGTTCAACACCATTCAACAACGTTCAACATCATTCAACAGGGTGGCCAAACGCTTTCAACATGTTGAATCACGGTTGAATTCAACAATGTTTAACGATGTTGAATGAAATGTTGAAAGCGTTTGGCCAGGCCTTTAGACTCTACGTTAGATTTCTAATTAATCTGTTAAATGATCGAAATGATCACTTATTATTCCCTCTTATTGTTTATATTTTGTATGTAATACGTACAATATGAGCGTTTGGATGGTATGGGCATTTACATTTATGGGCAAATATTGTAAATGACTTATCTAATTCACGTACAATTGTTCAGATTTATCAACAATCTTAAATATATAATTGTTGTTTAAATTGAGAAAATCGATCGGAAAGTTTATGTAAATAGGACGAATTTGTATCCGATTTACAACACCTTAATAAACATTCCTTTTTTTTTAATTTTCTTCATGAATGATTGGATAAGTTTAAATATTTACAACAAACCCCCACCTTGATTGCAAGATATTGTTATTTTTTGAAATTCCATTATTAATTTAAAGTGGCTCCCTACTGTTTCTTGAACAGTGGGAAAAAATGCAAGTTTCAACTTCAGAAAGTGTTTATGGATATTTTGGAAAAGAACGAAACTAAAGTTAAGCATAGTATTCTAACGTTCAGGGCATCAAATACTGCTAAGAAATAAAGTGTTTCAGCCGTTGCTATGACAACAGTGACAATTTTTTTTGCATTAAAATATTTCTTTAAGCTTAAGTAATCAATAGGCAGACTTAAAAAAATTCTGTAGATCCAATTTTTTTATTGAAGAAAAATTATGGTTTTCTGTTTTCAAAAAAAGAAATGGATCTACAAAATTGTCTTAAAATCTTACTATTGATTACTTAAACTCGAAGAAATGTTTGGGGGTGACCGAACTCGTTTTTGAAATAAATTGGCTTAAATGTAAATTTACGGCCATTTTGAAACGTCAATTTTGTCATGGCAACGGCTGAAACACTTCATTTCTTAACAGTATTTGATGCCCTGAACGTTATTCTATGGACAACGTCTGTTTCATTCATATTTCAAAATATCCATAAGCACTTTCTAAAGTTGAAACTTGCATTTTGCCACTGTTCAAGAAGGGGAGTCACCTTAATAGGGATTGAAGTTAAAGTTTCGTTTTGTTTTTGCTGTACAAGCTATCCTAAGTTAAACTCAGCTCCTCCCAGGTATAAATATCGTAAACAACCTTGGTCTACCATCTGCGTTCCAGTGGTTCCATGGTTAGAGCATTCGGCTAGCACTTGGAAGGTTGTGGATTCGAGTCCCGTCTGGAGCTCTTACAACAGCTTGTACAACAAAAACAAACGAAACTTTACCGACTTTATGCTGAAAACACTATACTATTGTAGAAATGAAGTTGTCGTCTGTCGTATTGTTTGTCGTATTGTGAATGAAAAGAAACGTGCAATTCACTAGAGAATCTCTATTTCAGGCACATTTTGGCTCGTGTGTTGAAATACTGTCAAGTAACGTTGGACTGTTTAAAAGAGGCTGGCTTTGCTGTTATTCTGCAAAGGCGAGAGGAACATGAAGCTGCTCATTATTGTTGCGTGTGCGAGGTTGGTACTACGTTCTATTAATTCTGAACCCCAGACAGAGTTTGAACGTGCAACTATCCAATGATCGGTTAGACTTGGCTTTGATGCCATATTAGTGGTGTAAATTTGATTGTTTTGTTGTTTATTTAGGTTGAGGTTTTTAATATTCTATTTGTCACAAACAACAAGAAACATCAAGTACACTGTCAAGACTGTGCAAGGAAAACGAGCGAAACACTTCAAGGTTTTGTTGTATTGCAACAGGTATGTGTTTCTTGCAACTAGCGTAACTAGTCGGAATACCACACTTCTGACTGAAAGATAAATGTTTATTCTCGAAATTGTCATATTTCATTTTGTCATATCATGCTAAGTCCAATTTTATCTTTGCTTAATAAGCCTGGTTCTCACTTGTCGTAAGAATCGGGGATTTTTCCAGTCCCCGATCGTTTGGGATTGTTACGACAGGTGTGAACTTGGCTGAAGTAACGTCCCAGACAGTCGCCGATCTGATCGGAAGCATCGCAAGAATAGGAATCATTTCTATTTGGAAAATGCATCCCAGACGGTCGCCGACGATCGGGGATTCTTACGACTAGTTACGACATGTGTGAACACTGAAACCACTCGTCTGGGACAATCGGGGATGATTCTCGATAATACAAGATGGCGTCCAGCGAAAGCTACCTGAAATCTCTAGCAGGAAAGTTCAGAAACGGTGAAGACACCGCATTTATGGAAATTGTAAAATAATACCCTTGTCTGTATAATAGGAGTAGCGAACAATTCAAGGATAAAAACTTAAAATTGAATTCATGGAAGAAGATCGCTGCTTTGCATACCACCGAAGGCAGTCATGAAACAGAAGTTCTTTATACTTGCAAGCAAAGATATGAGAGTATTCGCACTGCCTTTTCTCGTTATTTAAAAATGCAAACTGCCTTCGGGTTCAGGGAGTGTCGTTGTCCGTGTAGAATCATCCGTCTGTTTAAGGCCGCCGTCTTTAAAGTTTAAATTTTGGCACGAATTACGACAAGTCACGGCAAGTGTGAACCTGGCTGTCGTAAGAATCGCCAACGATCGGGGATCCCCGATTCTTACGATTCTTACGACAAGTGAGAACTAGGCTTTAGGATGAAAGAACCTCTACAATAAATAATGAAGAATGTTCTTAAAAATTCAGCAATATCGATTTTTGTTCTAGACGTTGCAAACTACAGTAAACTGTTGGGCGACTCGTATTTCATAATTGAGTCAACGTCCAGCTTTAATTTTGACAGCTTTGGTTAAAAATATGGGGGGACAGTTTTTTTTTATTCCATTTGAAAGAACACTTAAAATGAGAAAGTAACATCTTTCGTAGAATTTTGTTTCCTTGCCTCTTTAAAGGGCATATGACTCGAAGATTAAGTTTTGCTTAAATTTCGTTTTTGAGATATTCCAGCTTGTTTGATATCCAGCTTGTTTGATATGCAAATGACACAACTTTTTACGTCACATGTGCATAATGAGTTATCAGAAAAGGTTATATATCTTTGCTATTATGAAAACATGGGCTTAACTCAAAGGAAGCATGTGCTTGTTTCTACCCACAACGCCAAACATGTAGAATTCCAAGTGATTTCGTTTCACAATAACAAAGATATGTAACCTTCTCTCGGTAACTCATAATACTCATTATGCTCGTGTGACGTAAAAAGTTGTGTCATTTGCATATCAAACAAACTGGAATATCTCAAAAACGAAGCAAGGAAACCAAAAACTGCAAAAGATGTTATTTTATCATTTTAAATGTTCTTTTCAATAAGACAAACTTAATTTTCGAGTCATGTGCCCTTTAACAAGATATAAGTATATAAGTATCTTAGCATTGTCAATCCGTCTGTTAACAACATGCTAAGTTAGTAAACACTTACTGATTTTTATTTTTTTTGAATAGCTTCCCATGAGTGAATTGTACAAGACGTACAATGATTTTAGGCTCTACCAGGTGAGTTAAGCTTTCTTGATATCGGTTTGCCTTACGGAGCTGGGTAGGCTAAATCATGGTTAGAAATATTAAACTTAAGAAACGGTAAGAAAACGTTAAAACACACACCAAAAAAAACCGTATTAACAGACACCTCTCTTAAGTGGACACCTCTCTTAAGCAGACACCTCTCTTAAGCGGACACCTCTCTTAAGCAGACACCTCTCTTAAGCAGACACCTCTCGTAAGCGGACACCTCTCTTAAGCGGACACCTCTCTTAAGCGGATACCTCTCTTAAGCGGACACCTCTCGTAAGCGGACACCTCTTAAGCGGACACCTCTCTTAAGCAGACACCTCTCTTAAGCGGACACCTCCCTTACGCAGACACCTCTCGTAAGCGGACACCTCTCTTATGCGGACACCCCTCTTAAGCAGACACCTCACTTAAGCGGACACCTCTGTTAAGCTGACACCTCTCTTAAGCGGACACCTCTTAAGTGGACACCTCTCAGGTGTATACCTTTCTTAAGTGGACACCTTTCTTAATAAGTGCAGACCTGTCTCAGCTTTTAGATATTTGAATTTTCCAAAATTGTAATGAGGATGACGTCAAAGTAGGCTTGAAAACATATCACTTTTTCTCGCCACCATCCGACTTTCGAGTCTTATATATTTTACTTTGGCTAACACAAAACGATTTAACTCATCACAGGGATTATCCCATACCCAGGGTAAAAGCAGATTTCCTATTGGTTCTGAAGAGGTGCGCTTTTTTTCGAGCTCATTTCCGATTCGGTGCGAGCGCACCACCTTTGATTGAGGTACTATTTATTGTGTGATTCTTATTATTGTGATATTTATCATAGTATTTAATAAAATTTACTAAATATTTAACATTGTTTTAACACCAAGAACCACTTCCTTCAGCAATGTGCATTCGGAGAGTTGTAAAATTAATATCAAAGAAGGATTATTGTAATCAAAATGCCGCTTGCAATTGTAGGTTAACTTGTTGGTGGTATGGGATAAAACCCCACCTACGCTACGTTCTCTACACTGGGTAGGTTCGGGGAGCTGCTAGCCTCTCCCCACCTCGGTGCGTCAATGCCGGACGCAGCTCCCTGCAAGTACGTTTGTTATAAAATCCACCGCTGAGAAAGGCGTAATTTGCACATATAACATTTTGTTGCACGAGTAATATTACATCTTAATGATACTTGAATAAGTATATTCTATATTTTATCTTTTTGTATCTGCGCTGCAGATATATTGCTATCCTGTTGTGTGTGTGTGTGTATGTATGTCTGTCAACTTTTTTTTTAAATGCAACCAATGCGCAGCAATTAAATCGGGACAATCAAAGCTCAGATTTTTTTGGCGTCAACGTTACGAACTATCTGTTTGAACGATGGGAACAAGTATTTTTTAATCCAATCGTGTTTATAATATTTCGTCCCCATATTGTACGAGCAACATATTATTTTCGAAGAAAGACAATTGCTGACTGGTAACTATTTTTAACATCACTTATAGTAAACTTGAAAGTGTGATCTGCCAGCTTTTGTGCGTTATACAGAACCATTGAAAAGTTGACAAAAGTTTTACAACTCGTTGGGCGATTTTATATCGAGTCAGGCCAACACGTGTTTATGAAATCGTCTGGCGTTTTATATAGACAGAGTAAAATAGTACACACATGTAGTCATTGACTCAGACTGCCTATTTAAATAGGTTGCTGTAAGTTGTATCTAATAAACCACGATCCGCCCCACAATATTTATTATTTTTAATATCAAGGGTTGACCTGTCATTTCATTCGCATATTTATATGTTCACTGAACTTTAAAATTCCCAAATCTGCTTCAATGGGGACGAACAATGGCTAATTGAGCTTGAATATGAAGGATAATAGTGGATGCATTACGATTTCATTGCCAACCTCGAGTTCGTGCCATTGTTTCATAGGCATTGAAGCAAATTCGGGAAGTGTCTATTAGGCTATAAATTCTCTTCTAACAGGTTTGGCGCAGATACATGTACGCTATACATGTACGCTATGCGTACCTTTTGTTTTTCATTAATATTTTAAAGCAACTTATAGGAAAAAGGAGAAAGAAACACAATGCCTACTTTGACGTCGTCCTTATTACTATATTTTGGGTATACAAACCTCATTAAAAAAACTAGAAATTCAAATCAAAAAAATATTTTGGAATCAGTTTCGGTAATGTCTTATTTAAGGTTATAGGCACTTTAACGGACTACATAATTCTTCATTTTCGTACCCAGCCTCATCCAGTAATTCCGTAATGTATATATGTATATTAACTTAATTTAACGTTAATTTCTTTGCAGCAAAGTACGGATCGTGTGTTTGTCGAACCACAGCCATGAATATGGACCGAATTGAATGATTGCTCTCTTTCAATCGTTCAAGACAACAAGAGGAACATAGTTTGAGTGAAAATCCTTTAATTAGCGCTTTTGTTAAATATATTTTGTGAGTATGGGTTATTTAGTTTGTCATCACGTCACTTCGTACCCAGGACCTGTGAGGACAAGAAAATTGCGCGGTAAAGGCAGACAGCAACTTTGACTGCAACTTACAGTCTTCCGATCAGTATTATAAAATACTTTTATATCTATTTCTCCAGTCAATTGTCCATGAAAAGCTTGAGAAAATAGGTAATTTTTTTACGGATTCGAGTTATATTTGTGAAACAATGCACATATTTCTTCACTATTCCTAAGAGAACTCTTTGGATAGCTGCAATCTCAATAAGCCAACATGCCAGCAAAGTTCAATGTTGTGCGCTCGACTTTTTTATTGTTGAAATTTAATAGTTTTCCACAAGACAAAAGAAAAAAAGTCAAGCGCGCGACATTTTAGGCCTATATAGCTCAGTGATGTCAACTCATGGTCGACTGAACTGACATACAGCAGTGGTCATATCTGGGCTTCATTTCTTGATTGGCTAATTAGCTTTAAGGTTATCTATTCAGTTCACTGCCTTTGCCCGACATTTTCTTTTTGTCGTTGTCATTTTGGTTATAAGTCAATGTTTTAGACCCCGTTTACACGATGCCGGTACAATTTGAAAACGGAACAAAATCATGCCGTTTAGGCCTTGCGTTTACACGATACCGGCACAAAAATGACATGAAAACGGCACAAAATGAAGACGGGTTCCTTGACGGCATGAAATGAAAACGGAACACTAACGGTATCGTGTAAACGCCCGTGCCGTAACAGTTTGATGACGGTAATCACGATATATACGACCACAGTATTCGTGTCAGCAGTATTCACAAAGTCTTCTCAATTCTCATTGGAAGAGAATAGTCACGTGCTAATCCGTCATTATATTATACCGGCACCGTGTAAACGCAAGACTTTTTGGCCTGTATTTACACACCGGCATGGTTTTGTTCCGTTTTCAAATTGTACCGGCATCGTGTAAACGGGGTCTTAGACGCACGAGTTCCTGGGTTAGGATTACATGAAGTACCTGGGATTAGATAGGACATGACTTACAATCATGTTTTCGTGGCCCTCACGGATATCTCTGGGTACGAGGTCGTCGTCAGGTCTCTTGTGTAATATAATTTAATAGCACATCACGCATTGTACATAGTAGTCACGTGCTATTTTGGCGCACGCACTCCTTCATACAACTTACTTTTGTACAGCATGAACACCAAGACTCCAATTAATAAATGAATGAATGAAAGAAAACGAATGATTGAAAGTAGGATAGAATATTCTTTAAAGTTCAGTCTTTAATCTGGACAAAATATGATAATTTCTAGACTGCAGCAATTAATTTTTTCAAATCTAGGTGTGTCAGTGATAATGTTGATAACTAACAAACAGTTTAAAAAATGCAGTGTATTTGTCATATATTATTTGCCAAAGGGAAATAGCAAAATGGAAATTACACCGCCCGATCTCCCCCGAAATGTTGAAAAAAACTCTGGTCGAATGCGCCACCAGTCTGTCTTTCAGTATCTAATTGAACCCTGACCAATAAAAACACTTGCCTATCTCTGGGAACTTTTAGATCAGTTACAAACTAGTTCACGCTAGGATTGTCGACGGAAATGCCAACAATGCATAAGAATACCTCAAAACTAGCAAGCCTTGTTTTTCAGACATTCGTGTTCATTGTTGATGCGCAAGGCGGTGCCAGTACTTGTATTGGCACAGTTTGAGTAGCCTGCGTGCATCGTTCTACCCGAAAATGGGTGGAGCGTCTGCACGCAGGCTAAGTTTGAGTATATAGATTTACAGTGGAACCAACAGCAGGGAATTTTGTCTGCGCATGCGCTCATGGAGATTGCGAGATAGTCGCGCGAGTTGTCCCCCACAACCCTTATTTCCCCCAGAAAAAGGTGTATAGTTTGTAAAACGGCTTGTGAAAGGAAGCAGCCTCCCACAACGTGAAGAAATAGAAAGATATTTTAGTGAATCGTACGATATTAAATTGGATGCCGTGGCTTCAAATGCACGCAGTTTAATTGAGCTCAAAGCCCCATTTCTACAATTTTTAAAACAAAAAAGTGTCGTTAAAATTTAAGAAAATCAACTAAAGACATCGGTAAAAATCGTTTTGGGGAAAAAGGCAGATTTTGCAAAAATTGACAATATTTGCATGTCGCCGCCGCAATGAAATTAGTAGCGTAGGCATGTCAAACTTTATTGTAAGATCTGAGTGAGACAAAAAAACTGATTATATATTTCGTCTTGCTCGACATAAGACCGAATCTGAGTACGTTTTAAAGACAGCGCTAACTAGTAAACAAGTCGTCGGATGAAAGGAATAAATACATAATTTACCCACTTTCCCCAATTTTCCCGTTACGAAATACCTCTCAGATATCAAAAGCAGTAATGCAATAAAATGAAACCAGCATTTAAATTTTGGGAAAGAAGACAGATTTTGAGTTATAGTCGATCGAACATTCGCTATCAATTTGACTCCAAAGCGGCTTAGACTGATTAGCTGATTTACATTGAATTATAATTCCCAAATTCATAGGGTCCCTGCCACAACTATCTCGAGTAGAGTACGCCGGTAGCGCCCCCAAACGAGAAGGATCACGTTTCTCTCTGACCAATTAAGGCCTTCGCTCGAAACGTTAGATCCTTACGTTCTCTGTTTCGGCAGTATATCTAACCTTACTATAGTGAAATAAAAGTAGCGTGCTGCGTAGGCAGTGTTGAAACAACAATCGAAATATAGTAACTTAGGTTAGATATACTGCCGAAACAGAGAACGTAGGAATCTAACGTTTCGAGCGAAGGCCCTTCGTCAGAGAGAAACGTGACAGTATTTAATCTAACCTAAGTTACTGTAGTGACGTCACTTAATTAGTTACGCCCTGCCAGTGAACTCGATGACGATGTAAGTTAAAATCAATCTCGTACCCAGAGCCTGCGATCCTTTTGGTCATTACCAAGGAACGGAGGCTCTGGGAAACTCCGATGAAAAAGACCCCAAAATTGGGTTTTTGTTCCCAGTCCTCTGGTTCCCAGTTCCCTATAATTTGTAACAATCATCGACGATCGTTCGCTTGTTCGAAGACCAGGAAAAATATTTGTTTACCGATAAAAAAAGGCCCAACATGTTTTACAAAGCTCTCGACAATACAATCGATACAAATGGCCTTTCTTCGCATTTCTCAAAATCGTCAACCAGACGTTTTGACGAGTGTGTTTTAAATGTCCGCGTCGCCGTCAGCACTCGGCAGTAATCGGCTCAGCCGCTCAGGTAAGAAATTGTACTTTTTGCCAGGAATTTTAGCTAAACTACATCGACCTTGTATTCTCTAATATAATTTTAAAGTTCTGAGACGAAACTGCGAAGAATTACGAGACGAATCAGACGATGGATGTTTGTTTGGCGACGAAGCGACAATAATAATAGTTTTAACTTGTAAATTGTCGGTATTGTTGCTGTTTTGAATTATTTCATGTGTTCAATTATGTTTTGGGTCTGTCGTGTATAATTATGTGTTACAGAACGTCGAGAAATCGATTAAACAAGTTAGCAACGTGCACACTATTTGAAAGTTTACTGTTTTTAAACTAACCAATCGGATGACGAGTTTCATCGGAGTTTCCCAGAGCCTCTGATTCTTGGTAGTAGCCAAAAGGATCGCAGGCGCTGGGTACGAGATTGAGTTAAAATGTGATACCTAACCAAAAAGTGAGGCAAAAAGTTCCAGGCCCCTGCGCGGTTTGCAGGTACGATTCAGTCTCCCATAAAATGTTTTTTACACGGCCGCCCGTCTTGAGCGAACTGCGAAGGCTCGAAAAGGTTTGAAAAAATTATTTATCAAATTATTTTGCCGGACTAAACGTGCATTTAATGGTTTCCCATTGTTGTGCAGTGCTGCTGTTGTTTTATTTACTGCATAGCAGTCCGAAATTATACAGTAAATTAAGCTCGGGTCTCGGGATGAAAATAGGCTGAGAAAACAGATGATATGTCCTTTTGCTGGCTATGATATGAAAACAGCCAGCTGAAAAGGTGAGAACAAGAGTGAGAAAGCTATTCTTGTACGAGTAAGTTTGAAGACGTATTGATACTTGATATCCGATGTCATTTTCTTATTTCTGCTCCTTTAATTCTTTGTTCGAATGTGTTAAAAAGAGCATTATGATATTTTAAGAAATAACTGACAACTAGATTATTTATGTTTCACGTTTACTCATGGCTAGTTGTTTTAGGTACGAATGCGGAATGCTTTTTAAACAAAACGACACTGATGAAACTGGTACTAACCTAAACGGCATATTCTATACTAAGTTTGTGTTGATTTTTTGTATCCTCTTTGGAGTGACGAAACTCTAATATATATGATTTATAATATAACGAAAATTTGATTTAATTTCTTCACTGACAAACTTCGTGCACGTTTTGTAAAGACAATGACTTTTACTATAGCAACAAATAGACAACCACTGAACTAATGTTCCGCAGCATAGCACAACCAATCAAAATTTAAAATGCACGTTTAGCAAAGCGTGATAAAATGATTCAATAAACAATTTTTCAAACCTTATAAATTTCGAGCCTTCGCAGTTCGCTCAAGACGGGCGGCCGTGTAAAAAACATTTTATGGGAGACTGAATCGTACCTGGAAACCGCGCAAGGGCCTGGAACTTTTTGCCTCACTTTTTGCCCCACGAATGACTGGACGTTAGCGTTCCAGGTATCACATTTTAACTTACATCGTCATCGAGTTCACTGCGCCCTGCATGTCATATATATATTAAATATAGAATAATAAAGAGGACACTTAGTGCGTGCATAGTCAGAGATAGCCTACGCCATAGACGTTCGGAAAATGCCCGGAGTAGAAAATCCCCCCTTGTTTGGAATCCCCCTAGAGCCCTAGAGCGTCTGCACGCAGGCTAAGTCAGAGAGTGATCAGTACATTTGGCGACGAGCGATAAAAGAAACAAATCTGGATCAAACTTAAATATTCAAAAAAACAAAGGATCATCATGTAGTAACTTGAAGGACCATGTCGAAAGCAATTCCACAATTTGAGCCGTTCTTGGTGCATCATGAAGAAGCCACAACATCGTCGGCAGGAAGTCGTTGGAAGAAATGGCTTCAACGTTTTAATAATCTTATGGTGGCCATGGACATAACGTCAAAAAAGCGAAAACGCGCCTTACTTCTACACCTGGTCGGATCGCAAGTATATGATATCTTTGACACATTCACGGATGAGCAAAAAGGCCCAGAGGATGATTTTGATCAAGCAGCACAAGCCTTAACGTCGTACTTTACGCCCAAGAAAAATACAGAATTTGAGGTACACAAATTCAGACAGGCCAGTCAGCGCCAAGATGAAAAGATCGACAGCTTTTACACACGTCTCAGACAACTAGCCGCAACTTGTGAATTCACTGATATCGACCGCGAGATCAAAACACAAATCGTACAAAACTGCACATCCAAGGCACTTCGAAGACGTGCTTTACGTACCAAGATGAATCTCAACGAACTATTGGAATTAGGAAGGGCATACGAACTACCGACGAGCAAGCAACACAAATCGAAAGTAAAAATTCCGAATCAGCTAATTATGTCAACAAAAGAACCACACATCGACACACAAAACATTCAACGCTGCCAGACAAACACAACAAGAAACCGACCAAATCATGTTATTTCTGCAACGGCCCTTATCCTCATCATGGTGACTGCCCAGCAAAAGGAAAAACCTGTCGGTCCTGCGGAAAACATGTACAAAATCATTTTGCTGCTGTATGGCGTTCACGACACAACGAAAAGAAACCGTGCGAATCAGTCAAGACTGTTCACACGCCGGAAACTGACAGTGCACCTGATAAACACTCTAAAGCGACGAATATATTTTTTCCGTGAAGAACCCCATCGGCGACGATAAACATCCAACCGTCAAATTACATATCCACGGCCAAACGACTAAATTCATCATCGACACTGGTGCGACAGTTAATCTACTAGAAGAGCAGGACTTTCACGCGCTACAACACAAAGTAAAATTGACGCGAACGTCAATCAAGATATATCTGTACAAGTCTGATAAAGCTTTAAACATCCTGGGGAAATTCACCGCAACCGTAGAGTCACGCAACAGAATTGACGCCACTGAGTTTTATGTCGTAAGTAAAGACGGTAGAATGGGTGGGTCTTTGTTATCATACAAGACAGCACGACAACTTGGTTTAATTGCTATCGCCAATGTCGTTGGAACACGTTCGACACCACCAAACAACGTCTTCGTGCCAAAAGAGTTATTCAATGGGATTGGAAAGTTAAAAGACCACAAACGCATCACTCCATATTGGCCTCAAGCTAACGGAGAAGCAGAGAGATTCATGAGGACCATCAAGAAAACAGTCAGAGCAGCCCAAGTAGAAGGGAAAGCTTGGAAACAGGAGTTGTATTCCTTTCTCAGGAACTATCGCGCTACTCCACATAGTGTTACCCGCGTATCCCACCTGCAACACTGCTGTTCAACCGACAGATCAACGTCAAACTTCCTCAGACATCGATTCCACCATTAACTAATGAAGCGTCAGAAGCAACACACAAAGCAAGAACAAAGAATAAAGTCTACGCAGACAAGAAACGACGTGCCAAACCTTCAACCCTGGAAATTGGTGACATAGTTCTATTACGAAACCTCAAGAAAGGAAAGCTACAGACACACTACTACCCTGACAAGTACCGAGACATAGCCAAGAAAGGATCCATGGTGACTGCATCCAATGATCATAACCATGTTGTCACCAGAAATTCATCCCACTTTAAATTCTTCAAACAGATAGATCAGAAAACCACAGTCGAAAAGAAAAGCGATAAAGTACAACCCAACCAGGAAACTGCCAAAGAGCGACCAAAAAGGAATTAGACATCCACCAGACTATTATAAATGAACAGACAAAAGTAAAACAACAAGAACTTGATTATGACTTCAAATATTAAGCTAATCAAATCGTCTAATAGCATAATATATAAATAGGTGATAATTTCATATTCAGTTAATACCACAACCAGAACTATTATAGGTTGAAAGGGATGTAGTGACGTCACTTAATTAGTTACGCCCTGCATGTCATATATATATTAAATATAGAATAATAAAAGAGGACACTTAGTGCGTGCATAGTCAGAGAGTGATCAGTACAGTTACTAACCTTACTATATTTCGATTGTTGTTTTCGGCAGTATATCTAACCTAAGTTACTAACCTTTAATACTATATTTCGATTGTTGTTTCTACACTGCCTACGCAGCACGCTACTTTTATTTCACTATTAGGATAAGGTTTTGCCTATCTCAAGTAGGGACGCTGGTAAAACGAACGCTCTCATACATGAGACAAGCGATTTTTTTTTCTTGAAAAATTGTTGGTTTAGTCAGGACTTTATTGCACCGACCGTTGAACAAAATGTGGGATTGATACTGAATCAATGCGCAGGCCTAAGGATCCCGGCGGACATTATTTATACTGATTGTTCATGTTAATCATTCAAACAATTTCACACTATGAATATATCGATATTCTTCTCCCTTGGGGCTTCTTTAAGAAAACCTCTTTAAATCGTGTTTTAAGTCGGATAAATACCTCGAACGTCGGCTTTAAGCCAGATAAATCCCTCGGGTATATACGCATGGCTTTCCGCGACATCTCCCCTTGACGGGTAAAATTGTTTGGCGTTAGACAGAGAAAAAAGATAAAATTGTTCCACGACAACAATGCGCATGAAAGGTTAAAGTTTACCTAAACCCCTAAAATGAAATTCGTTTTGTTGGAAATGATATAGGATAGCGTCTATGGATATAAGCCATCAACATTGCAGCAAGCCTTAAAGTTGAACATATCTTTGAAATTAATCACCAAAATCACTTGGATATATTTGCATGTACGTTGATAGTATGCAGACCACCAAACTGTAACATCACTCCGGTTTTATTACCATAGCACGAGGTTAATTTTTAGTCCTCTGAGCTCTTTTATCAAAAATTTTCGTTTTCTCCCATATTAAATAGGCTTTTCATGACGCATTTCAAACTTGGTTAAGTCATTGTAAATGTGTCCAACCAGTGCATGCCAACCCGAAAATGTTTGCCACCGAGGAGTCTACCTCATTTTGGCCCAAAAAATACAAAACTTGTCATGAAATTCTCTCATAAAATTCCACAATACTTGGCAGGATGGTGGATACAGCTGAGTACTATTTTTTTCACCTGATTAGTTTCCATGGAAACGGTCACGTGACCTTAAAAATAAAATTATTGCGCAAGGCTTCTTTGTGGGCCCTGAGTTTGATGGCAATATACAAGAATTCATTCATTGTGTAATAATCAAATAATCATAGTGGATACCCCAGATTTATAGAACTAATTGGAATGAGTGCACTGAAACAAAAATTTTGAAATGAAAAGGATGTAAAATGAATTATGCTAGATTTTCGAATTTATTTCAATATTTGCATGAACTATGTCGTGCTCGAACAGAATTACCCTGGCCCAGAGGTTTTGGAGGTTGTCCGCCAAAAATTTGGAGGTTTGGAGAACTGATCCCTGGACAGATCAGAGGATAATAGAGAGATCCCTCTGGGAAAGGTACAGAAGCGGAAGTTGTCTTACCCGCTTACCCGATGTCGTACTAGCGTCCATGCTCCTTGGCAACAGCAACTACAAATATTTTAAATTCAAGATGGCGGCGGATTTTGGTGAAGAGGAAGATTCTTTACAGAGTGACTTTAACGCCAGCTTAAAGCAATTCATTGCCAGCTTGGAGCCAAATTTAAAAGCAGCAGGATCCCTTGCAGCAGCAGAAGATATTTTGACTCATCTAGAAGCGACGGACGAGAATTTTCATCGGTATGTACGAAGCTTTATATATGTTCTATTTTGGTTTTACTGGTCTTAGTTTATCATTATATTCTTACACTACTGTGACTCTTTCTTAACACCTGGCGAGTTTGTTGGGTTTTTGATCATGTTTTATAATTCGTTTTGAAAAACATTTATACTGTGTAGGACATGTATTAAACTGTATAATCTCCTGAATTTTGAAATATCAAAATATTTTAATATATAAATTGTCATATGTAATGTCTAGAACAGTCAAATATTTTGCTTTGAAATGGTTGATTGACGAAAACTCGTAGTACAAAATTCAAAACTTTGTGGACTTTATTATTGCTAATGCTTTGTCAATTCGTCACAACATATTATCACAAGGACTTTTCAAAAAATGTTGTGATTACGGTAGTTGTTGAATTCACTCACCATCAAGCTGAAACAAAATGTGAGTTGCTACTGTTTGTCATCACAGACACATGATCTCAACCAATCAGTGTGTGCAATTTTCTATAATTACCTGTATGTATATATCGGTCCTACTAAACACCATTCGTGAACATCCACGGCTGTCATTCTAACTGTCCATGATCAATATTTATAATAAACTAGTTGATTTTTCAAGATTTAAGAAAAACTAATCATTTTGGATTGAAAACATTATTTGTACCATGGTTTTTTGACTGGTATAATGGTCCCATGGTTTTAACATTCACCAGGCACGCTTGTTTTTTTTAAGACTAAATCTAAGAAAGGAGTCATCACAATTTTCAAAAAAGAATTATAAAACACTCAATAAATTATCGTGAAAGTCACTCATTTTAAATTAAAAGGAATTAAAAAAAAATGGGTTTTTTGTCGGTTTGCTACTATATAGTTGATGGTGTTTTTGTCGTCACCATGACACTGGGATTTTTTTACATGTATAGGGTAATTTGGGGCCTTGGAGAGTAATTTGGGGCCTTGGAGAGTAATTTGGAGCCTTGGGGAGTAATTTGGAGCCATGGGGGTAGTTTTTCTTGAGTGCATATTTTTCTGGTATATGGGGTTAACTGGTTAATAGTCTTGTTTTTGTCATTAAGAAATTAGGTTTGGTATTAACCAGTGAGTCAAAGAAAAGTGAGTTTTTTGTTCATAATATTTGTGCATACATTTTTCTATTTCATTAAGTGAAGCAGCAAAATGTTAAAACCACTATAAAGGGTATTATGCAATTGGGACCATCATACCACAGTTGAAAAACTATGGTACAAATAAAGTTTTCAATTTAAAATGGTTTGTTTTTCTTAAATCTTTAAATATCAACTAATTTATTATAAATATTCATCATGGACGGTTAGAATGATTGCTGCAGACATTTGTGGATGTTCACAAATGAACATTCATGGACATTCGTATACGCGTTCACGGATGGTATATATATATATATATATATATATATATATATAAACCAAAATTATTGCTAACATTTTTAATCTTTTTCTAAACTTTTTAATTGAATGAAACAATTGCTACAAGGCATCTTAATAATTTAGTTTGTCCAAAAATGTAGTCATGTAGTCTGATTCAGAAGCAAATCATGCTGGGTAAAAACTAAGTAGGGTCAGGACTCAGGAAACCAGAAACCTGGGTATTTTTTTTCCATATTTAACTGTAGGGGCAACTGTGATCTGGAGCACATGTCCCAGAGTTCCTGAGTGCTCCACCGTAATATAAAATGCACTTCAGGAACCATAGAGATCATAAATAAAACTAAAGGGGGCATTGGTAAAACACAGATAACCATTTGAAGGCTGCCATCTTGGATCAGTTGGGCAGCAAAATTGCAAACCCGGATGTAAAACTACTTGGTCCCAGACTTTTCCTACTATCTGAAAGCTCCTTGAGATGCTCAAGTTTGCAATTTTTGCCCCCCCCCCCCCCCCCCCCCAATTGATTCAAGATGACAGCCTTCAAATGGTTACCCGATTTTTTTGGCCCCAATACCCCCTCTAGCTTTGTTTATGATCTCAGCTATGTCAGAAACAGGCATTTGACCCAGCACAGATATGTATCAGAACCTGTCAGCAGTCAGCACACCCAGCATGGTAACTACTTCATCTTATCTGATATACAGTGGATTCTAGCTAATGCTAGCACTATAAACATGTGTCTATTGCCTAATGCAATGTAGTACAGTACTATGGATCTACTATATCTACTACTCAGATTACATGTATCCTGAACAACCATGATGATTGGGTACACAGAAAAATCTATGAAAAGTGTACACCAGTCTAAATTTAACTTCACAAAATAATCAACAAAATTATTTTGTTAAAATAAGCCATAGGGCCACAGTCAACTAGTTAGTACCAGTAACTTAAGTGATAACTGCTCCTGTGTTTTAGCGACCAGGATACAACCTGCCAACCTCTTCAGGTGTTCAGCTGCCCCTGCATAAATAAATATCTATCTGATAAATGCTAGTGTGATACTTTGGCCACTGAGAAGACTTATATTTTAACGACGGTACACATGTCAACATTCGATTTTTTACCTGCCAGATCTTGTTTATCTTCTTTGAGGGAATCATTGAGGAGCCTGAATGTAAATTGTGAATATGTGAAGTTCTTTCATGCAGCCTATTGTCAATACATTTTTCTGCAGGCATTAACAAATATTAGATGTTTACGGTAATAGATCACATGATGACGTCACAACATGTAAAGAACAAAAAAAAACCCGTATTAATTAACATATCATTTTATATTTGTTTTTGGCTTCCGTCTGCACGTAAACCCCCAGTCAGCGTATATCATTTTGTATTTGTTTTTGGCTTCCGTCTACATGTAAACCCCCAGTCAGCGTTTTCACCAAAAACGGAGACATTCGAACACGCATTTGAATGTGGAGACTTTCGAAAACGGAGACTTTCGAAAACGCATTTGAAAGTCGACAAGTAATATCGACTAACTAACTAACTAACTAACTAACTAACTAACTAACTAACTAACTAACTAACTAACTAACTAACTAACTAACTAACTAACTAACTAACTAACTAACTAACTAACTAACTAACTAACGAACGAACGAACGAACGAACGAACGAACGAACGAACGAACGAACGAACGGACCGACCGACGGACGGACGGACGGACGGACGGACGGAGCTAACTAACGGAGCTAACTAACTAACGGACGGAGCTAACTAACTAACGGACGGAGCTAACTAACTAACTAGGCAGTGTAGAAACAACAATCGAAATATAGTAAGGTTAGATATACAGAGTTGGAAAAAAGCTGCGGGTATGCGGGTACCACCCGGAGGAAGGTTTACTTTAGTGAGGAAGGTTTAAAGTGAAAACACGTGAAACAACACATTCGGTAATCTGAGAAAGTTACAATTGATCAAGCAAGGTGTCGAGAAGAAATGCGATTTGCAGCAAAACATTGGCTAACCAACAATTATGCAGCACTGGCAGTGGCAGCAGTTACATGTGTGAGACATGTGCGCTAATGTCTGCTGTGATGTCTGTATCTTCGCAGCAGTCGAGGGTAGTTAGTAGCTATTGTAGTATGCCAAAGCTTACCTAGGAAAACCTAGAAAACCAAGGTACTGTAAAAGTCACGCAGTATTTATAAACGTTGCAAAACACAAAATTCTCGCTATATATTTTGAGGAAGGTTATCTAAACTTAAAAACCCATCCGGAGGAAGGTTGAATACTTTTTCCAACTCTGTAGATATACTGCAGAAACAGAGAACATGGGAGTCTAACGTTTCGAGCGAAGGTCCTTCGTCAGAGAGAAACGTGTTTCTCTCTGACGCAGGGCCTTCGCTCGAAACGTTAAACTCCCATGCACGGTTCTCTGTTTGGGCAGTATATCTAACCTTACTATATTTCGACTAACTAACAACTCACTAACTAACTATAACTAACTAAGTACTAGAAATACATGAACGCAACAACCCCTCGCCCACTTTTACATAATTTTTGTGACACCCGCCTTTTTCAAATAAGCATCCGATTAGTTTTTCTTACAGTATGAACAAAAAGGAAAACTTAGTTTATGCTCTGTATAATTTTAAAATAATATTCTGTTTACATGGACGTTGCCAAAGTGATCTTATTTTAGATTTTGCAAGCGTTTAAATGGCTTCCTTGTCTGTTTCACAATGACAGAAAAACCAACGTATTAAAATTAATAGCTCGAAAACTGTATGTATGATAGAACTAAAAACAAACCAGTACAATCAGATTGCCATGAAAAAGTAACAGGCAAGGTTTCAGTCAAAAATATGAAGAAACAGCGGAGAAAATTGACACAAAGTCCATATCAGTAACGAGTATGCAGTTAACGTCAAAGTCAAAAACACTGAAAAACACGTCGAAAAACGCCACAGAAAACAAATTAGCGAATCTATTTAAGAGCTTGAATACCAGAAATAAGAGAAAAACAAAAATAAGGTATAAACTGACTGTTTTGATGAATCAAATGGCAGATTTTCATTCAAAAATAGATAAAAGTGGTTAAGAAAATATGGAAAACATGTCCTAAAAGATAGGCGTCTTCAGCAAAACGCAGCAAAAACCCTCAACGTAATAAAATTGATGTCAAGATGAAACAAAATGGAAACTTTCATTCGAAAATATATTTTCAGTGGTCGAGAAAATATATATGAAAAACTTACCTTAAGTGTTACGGAAGTTTTATACCTTCATTTCGTTCTGTTCCTTCGAAAGAGATGTACTTTAACTGATCCAAAAAGCGACTTTCTTCATTCTCGTCTAGAGATTCTCGTCAACAATAAATTATTTAATATAAATTAGTTTTGTGGAAACACCAACGTAAAACATTTATTTGCTAAGCTTTCGGCCTGTTGACTCAGGCCTTCATCCGAGCAATAACAACAAGCTGTTGCCTCACGTCATTTATAACTGATCAATTTGCAACTGATCAATTAAATCACGTAAGAATACAATGGTGTGTTTTTTCTAATTAATAAAATCAACCAACCAACCAACTAACTAACTAACTAACTAACTAACTAACTAACTAACTAACTAAAACACAAACAAACAAACAAACAAACAAACAAACAAACAAACAAACAAACAAACAAATTAATTAAAAACAAACAAACAAATAAATTAAAAACAAACAAACAAACAAACAAACAAACAAACAAATAAATAAATTAAAAACAAACAAACAAACAAACAAACAAACAAATAAATTAAAAACAAACAAACAAACAAACAAACAAACAAACAAACAAACAAACAAACAAACAAACAAACGGATGTAAAAACATAACTTGTTCTTTGAATTTCTTTCTTTTATAGTTATGAGTTTGTGCGACAGTTAAGAGGGCGTATCAACACAGTCTTATTACCAGTTGTGGCAGATGAATTTGAAAAGAGAGCAATGGGTGGAACAGACTGTCACAGTGTAATTCCCTTGATCATTGAAGAATTATTAGCCTCACAAGAGTGAGTTTTTAATTTTGTTAATTATTATTTCAATTCTTAATTGCTGTCGTGGCAATACAAGCGTTCCTAAAATATTTTTGCAATTCATTTGCTATGTTTGACCAATTCATTTGATGAAAATTATTGCTAACTTTCTGTTTTTAATTTGATTGGTTTCTGGTTTTTGAACAACCAATAAGAAACAGGATTATTTGCCAAACACCAATCAAATTCAAAACAGAATTTAAAACAGGAAGTTGTAAACGAATCAATATTTTAGGAACGCTTCTATTGCCATGACAGTAAAAGTTTAGAGAGCTCTTGCGTGTACTGTGCTTCCAAGGGTAGAGTGTCTATAGCGTGTGGTATAGAAGTAGTATTATCTATGGTAGCGAGACCTGGGTATAGTTAAGGAAGATAACCTAAACAGATTAGAGGCAATGAGAATGGTAAGATGGATGTGTGATGTTTCCTTAAAAATAGGAAATCTTCTGCAGAGAAATAGAACTGATGCGAATTAGAAAGTAAAAGGACGAGTGTGCAGAGACGCATGCAGGCTTAGATACATGTAGTTTGGCCATGTTGAAAGAATGAATGATAACAATTGGGTCAAGAAGTGTAGGAGGGAGATCATTATTGAAGGCCCTTGAGGGATGATGTTGTCCGTAAGGATCTTGCTGCTAAGAATTTACATCTTACTGTATATTAATTAGCACAGGATAGCCTAAGATGGAAATGTACCATTAAGTAAACCCGTCTAACATATGCTAGATGGGAAATAGACGTGAAATTGTATAGGTGGTGAGCAAACAATTCCTTGAGATTCAAAGAACAAAGATATTTCCGCCATGTTGGATGATATTATAATTGCAGATGATCAAAAAGTTTTGTCAAATTCATCCAACATGGCGACAATGACGTAAGGTGCACACCACCAATATGATGATGCTAATAATTTTAATCCTTACTTGTATACCATAGTTAATGAAAAATAAACATGGTTTGCATGAAACTCAGCAAACTTTACAACGGTTAACAATCGAACTACGATTCATGCTGAAAGAGAAGCTTCCAAACAATGTTTATTTTCTAGTAACTATGCTTGTACAGATGGATTCTAACTATTTTTTGGGGAGCTAACTCTAGATGATGTTACTTATGTAATGGCTTATTCCATTCACCTAATCAATGTTACATACAGTTACAGTAATTGTCTTACCTGATGTAATGCTGCTTTACGCCTTTAGTTGCTGCAGCAGATTACTGAATGAAAGCTTGCATTTAAATCTTAAAGTGCACATAAGACATGAAAATTAAATTTGTCTCATTTGGAAGAACACTTAAAATAACAAAGTAACATATTTTGCAGTTTTTGGTTTCGTTGCTTCTTTGTTGAGTTATTTCAGTTTGTTTGATATGTAAATGTGACGTACATGTGCATAATGAGTTATCGGAGAAGATTACATATCTTAATTTGCTATTATCAAACCAAACTTAAGTTGAAGGAAGAATGTGCGCGTGTTCCTCGCACGATAACTCATTATGCCTATGTACGTCACAGCATGTGACATTTACATATCAAACAAACTGAAATTTCTCAAATACGAAGCAAGGAAATCAAAAACTGCAAAAGATGTTACTTTGTCGTTTTGAGTGTTCTTTCAAATAAGAAAAACCCAATCTTTGTGTCATAGGCACTTCAATCATTATGTCATGATCATTTTAGATATGCTAACTTGTCTCAGTCAATAATATCAAACATCAAGGCGTCAGTCAATGAAATGGTACGTCAAAATATACTTTTAATATTTATTTATTTATTTATTACGGTAAACATGATTCATTACATGTATACAACAAACAGTGTGTAGTACAGTAAAGCTGGATATTTTATGAGCTGATCAATCAAGCTAGCAAGCATGCAATCAACTTTATCTCCGAGCCCGGGTGTAGGGCCGAAGGCCCGGAGCCCGGTGAGGGTGCTAATCTCGACACGCGTGGAGTCATTTTCCACGCGTGGACAAGCGTGATATCTGAACAAATTTCTGTGATCTGAATATTTATTTATTTATTTGTGTATATGTGTGGACGGGCCATACGCGGTAAAAATTGTGGGGTACTGGGAACAATAAAATCTATTCCTGAGAAAAAAACTTAATAAACAACATAATTTGTTCTTGACAAAAACACTTCAGAAAAGGTTGGGTTTTTTTTGGATACGTATATCCCGTTCAAAAGGACAGAAACAAATCAACGTTTGCGTATAAAGCAGAACAACATCCTTAGTAGAAGAAAATCCTTCACACCGAAACTCGAAAGGAGGAAAAAGCAATAGCGAAATAACCAACGAAGAAAAAGGCTGAAAGGGTTAAGCTTACGGTAAACATTTAGTAGCAATGCTGTTCGAGTTTCCCTGTTTTTAATATATCCTGTCACTGTTACAGTAATTTTGTTTTCGATTTCGTGTGTCCTTAAAGTATTTTAAACGTATCCGTTTTGTTTTCGCTTGCCCATTGTTGACTGCCGTCTTATCTCCTTTTAAATATTTTTCTTATGCTAAGACTATTTGTAAAACTTAGCGTATCTTGTTTATAATTTGGCATAAAAATCAGTGAAGGAGCAATTTTTCGTCTGTTAAACATATACATGTAAATACTGCATGTTGAAATATTACAGATGTAAAGAGTGCATGAAATTTTTCAGGTGAAAACAGTTTTAACACTTTTGAGACGAAATTTGTTTTTGCTATTCTAAATGAATTTGAAATGCCATAAAATGCAGATGACCAGGCAGATGACCAATGCTTTTGAAAAATGCAAATATTTTAGTTAATAGATGCTCTAACAATGTTCTTTGTAAACATGGAAAGAAAGAACTGTAAAATATAACCCTAATATTTTACTGGTATTTTGACGCTTGCTTCAGTGGCCGCATCGTGGTAAGATCGTCAGTTCGCAGACGAAATAGTCGAGTTCAAACCATGGGTGCGACCGACATTTTACTTCATCTCAATTTTTTTTCTGAATATTTTCTTTGTTATGTTATTACCTTTTTCTTTAAAAATTAGAGTTAAGGTGGCTCCACACAGTTTCTTGAAAAATGGAAAATACAAGTTTGAGAGTCCAAAAGACGTGCATAAACAATTCGGAAAAAGAGTAAAACTAAATGTTATGCATAGTTAAACATTCTGACAATGAAAAACTGTTACCAAATAAATAGCAACAGTTGTTGCTATGGCAACAATGACGTTTCAAAATGGCTGCCAATTACCCTTCAAACTAATTAAATTCGAAAAAACTTTGGTGACCCCCAATTGTTTTTCCATTAAAACATTTCTTGAAGTATGGGTAATCAATAGGCCGATTTTAAAAAAAGTATTGGTTTCCAGAAGATATAGACTTAACTTCACTAAAAGGATAGAATGATCAACAAGAACGAAAGCTTTTCGCATATCAGTCGTTGTTAGTCCTGATATCTTTCCATTGTCAATGTTCTCAAGATTGTCAGTTAATTTAATTAACATCGACTGACATGAATGGTGTTTACGAAAACCTGACTGGTGGTGGGATAGCAGATTATAACTTGTCAGAAACTTGTAGAACGTGTCATAAACGTGTCTTTCAAGTACTTTAGACAGTATAGGTAAAACAGAAATAGGCCAATAGAAATTCAGATCTGCAGGTTCACCTCCTTTAAAGGCAAGAGTAACTCTAGCACGTTTCCATTGTATTGGTACAGTAGACGTAGAAATACTCATATTAAGTTATAACACGTGTTGCGATTTTGATAAGTTTTGATGATATATTGTCAATCCCGCTGACAACATTAGATTGAAGTTTGTTCAGATGACTGAAGACTTCATTCTCCGTAATTTCTGGAATAGAAAATTGAGTTTGGCCAGGCAGTCTAGCTTTGATGAACTCATTAAGTTATTTAAAGTTAGGCTGATTAAACGTCTACTTTGCTTTTGGAAGAAATTTAGATGTTATAGTGGAGAAATAGGTACAAAAGGCATCTGCAATGTCGCGAGTCTTTTATCTTGGAACCATGCATTAAGTGTGTTCGATGTAGGAGTAGTGGCTTTACAATCACGTATCAAAATATCATTGATGGAACGCCACATCTTTTTTGGTTCACCTTTGCATTGTTCAATTGATGATCGATACAACTCTCTTTTACTTCTGTTTATTTCCCAAACCACGCCGTTCCGTGCTTTGCGTTACGACTTGCTTGTTGGAGTAACCTGTCCCTATTTTTCATTGCTGACAAGATTTTAGGTGTCATCCACTCTGGTTGTCTTTCCACGCTTTTCTTTTAAGGGGGCGTGTTCCTCAACAACTTGATTAAACAGGTATTCAAAAGTGTGCAGAGCTTCGTCTGGATTACAATCAACAGCGTTTAACTCTTGCCATGCATGGTACTTGTTCAAGATCTTCTAAAAAACGACTTTTATTAAAGTTCTTATAACAACGGTATTTGATGTTAAGGTGTTTGTTGATTCTTAATTTTGCTCTATTTAACTTACGCACTACGCAAACAGGATAATGGTCTGATATCCCGATTTTTGGAACATGCACATGTACAACGTTGTTAGGATATGTACACCAGATGTGATCTAGGCAGGTACTGCTGGATGGTCGAGTGATTGCATGCCATGGTTTTTAACCTTTGAATCAGTTTGTTATATATAGCCGAAGAGTCAAGTAAATTGATGTTAAAATCACGTAACGCATAGAGTTCTTTGCCTTCGAGGTATCCTTGAGACAAGTTAGCTTCGATCTTAGCGTCACAACTAGGGTTAGTGTTAGGGGAGCGATAAACCCCAGCTATCAAGATCGGTTTCATTTTAAAGTGATTGTCTTCGAGCCATAATATTTCTAATTCTTCACTCTCAAGATCATTTCTTCGTTGCACATTTATTTCAGTTCGAGAATAAGTCACAATTCCTCCGCCATGTTTGTCAACGCGATCTTTACGATGCACGCGAAAACCTGGAATTTCAAATTCAACGTCACTGTATGATTCGTCATGCAAGAAACGATTCAACGGCAATTAGTATATCCGGTACTATTTTGTTAGTGAGATGTTGTACGTTAAAAGCAGCAATTGCGAGCCATCTGAGGCCCGACGGGCCCGGTGCACCCCTAGAGAAGGTTTTATATCTTTACTATTATCAATCAAAGTCACTTAAAATTCTACATGTTTGGTGTACGTTGTGGGAAGAACACACGCAAATGCTTCCTTCGAAATAAATTTGATTTGATAATAGAAAGATATACTTATTTATATTATAGAAACTTATACTTATTTGAATGTTTGCATGGTGACAAATTGTATAGGAACGAGTAACACAAGTACTTGAAAATCTGCATCTTCGATGTTATGGGAGAAACAATTTAGTTTAATAATAGCTACGATATATAACCTTCTCCGATAGGTCATTATATAAATGCACACGTGAGGTCAAAATGTTAATTTGCATATTAAACAAACTGAAATATTTCAACAACGAAGAAAGGAAATGAGAAACTACAAAAGATGTTGCTTTGTCGTTTTAGTTGTTCTTTTATAAATACTATAAGGCCTGCGCTAAACGTCGCACAATAGACGAATTTAATTCAGACGGATTTAATTCGAATTAACTTCGTCGGTAATGCGACGTGAATGCGACGTCGAGTTAAACGTCGAATTTAAGTCGAATTTAATTGTTTTTACTCGAACTCGTGGAGCCTGAAAACGACTTCTTGAAAACATGGCACCGAATTATCAGACAGAAGCAAAACATTTAATTCGATGCGACGATCATTTGTCGTGTAACTCGAACACGCATTATCGTAGCATTATCCGTCTGACTCAGACGAATTTAATTGCCGAGAGTTATACGTCGCAGTTTCGTCGAATAAAATTCAAACAATTAAATTCGTCTGAATTAAATTCGTCTATTGTGCGACGTTTAGCGCAGGCCTAAGACAGACTTAATTTTTGTTTCATTGGTACTTTTACACGACGTATGTGCAGTCAACAATTAATCTCTGTCTTAAATCGTCCACGCCAGTCACCGACATTCACTCCAAACTTTGCAACAAACATCAAGATTCGAAAGTTCAGAACAATGATCGCTGTTAGAATGTTATGTAACCGGACTGAAGCCAGGACTCTTACTGAAACTGTAATGGAAGTATCATCCGAAGAAACAAACTGTACTCAATTTCAAATTTTTCCGACGCCATTGTCTCACCGAACAACATCTTGAATTTGAATATGATTAATTCTGCTTCAGGCTCATATAGGCGTATGCGCCTATATTCGGAAAGGGATTAAAGCCACTGTGATAAACGAACTTTCAGATATATCTGAAAATTACTTCCATCAACTTTGGTTAAAACTACAGTGCGAGAAATTGAAGTCTGTCCTGATATGCGTGTCCTATAGACCACCCAATTGCCCGTTATCTTGTTTTGAAAACTTTCTCAAACCTAACTACATCTAAGCGCTTACACTAAGCAAACCCATTATCGTCCTCGGTGATCTAAACTGCAACACCCTGAAAGATGGTCCTGAAAATAAAGCATTAACTGACATTTCTACCGAACTTAATCTCACTCAGGTCATTAACACACCAACTAGGATAACAGCTACCTGTCAGTCACTCATTGATGTTATCCTTGTTGTATCTTCACCTGCACTTGTACGCAACAGTGGTGTTCTAAATACTCCTATCGGCGATCATCTCCCGGTTTTTTGCACTACTCAAGCTGAAATCTCCCAAGCCTCCACCTTGCTACATCACTGTGCGCAGTTTAAAAAACTACGAGCCTACAGCTTTTTCCACCGATCTTATTGCCAACTCGTCCGGGTTTTCCATCACTCCAACAGACGGGGATGTTGACGCTAAGTTATCAAGTTTTAATGATGTAATTCAGGCCCGGATTAACCATGCGCGGGGCCCGTGGCATATTATCAGCGCGGGGCCCCTTGACCCCCCCACCCCAGGCACTTTAAACGCTGAATTCAAAAAGACTCAAATATATAATAAAGATTCGATATATTTTGTATTGCATGCGTTGAAATTTGAAAAGTCGCTTGCATATTCACCGAAACAATAAATACAAATAATTATATTTAAACTGATATTTTATGAAGTTTATATGAATAACATATAACAACTAAACGAAAATAGAACATATGAACAATATCCGCATATACATGATTGGTATGGGCATGTAACAATTGTCATTTGAGTCTTATTCTGCAGATGTTTTGTACACGTTATGCTTACGCGATTTTTGAAGAGCAAAATCGTTAATAATCGAAGACATCAATTTTCCGCAAAAGTTTGTTTTCGATGCTAAGAAGAGTGAGGTTATTTAGTCGCTCCTGTTTCATGCATGCTCGGAGCTGACTCTTGATTAATTTGAGTTTGGAAAACGACCTTTCACCAGAACAGTTCGAAATCATCAAACTTAAATAAATGCGGAATGCAATCACCGTGTTTGGAAATACAGTTTCCAGGTTGTTTGACACAAGAAGTCTGTACATTCGCATTTCCAGCGACTCCACGTTTAAATGGATGTCGTCATCATCTTTCGTTATGACCAATATGACGGATTCGTCATCAGACTTGTTGTCAGAGGATGTGTCGGTCGTAGCTTGGGCTGAAGAAGTTGCAGCTACAGCTGAAGATGTAGTTGTATCTAATGATTTTTGAGCAAATTCTGTGTTGAGAAAACCAGAAAACTGTAATAATTCGTCTGGCAGACAGGCTTCTAAATCCGTTGGGTATGCCTCTTGGAGGCTCTTCGCACTTTGGATCACTTCTTGATCTGGAAGATCCTTGAGGTTTCGCAGGAAACCAAACTTTGCAGCAATGCCAGTGTATGCGCCCAGTCGTTTCCGCAACTCGGCGTCAAGGCAATCAATTATCACCAGGAAACTACCCGTACGGAACTTGTCGGCTGGAGTCTGTGGCACTTCAGGCGCTGATCCTGGCTCGTCGTAACGGCGATTTCGTTGACGGACGCGTCTAACTTCGTCCACGAACTGGTCACATTCACTGAGCTTCTTCCCTTTGGCGCAAAACTCTTCAAATCTTTCCCGCAGCTTACGGACAAACTCGATTAGGGATTCGTAGATTGCAACTGCAGAGTTGAGATCTTGGTCGGCTGATTGCAGGACTTGACTGTTGCCGTGAAAACGATGCAGGATGTGGTGCCACAAAGCTGCGAGTATTCCAGTTTCGAGTTGGTTCATATAGGAGGCCATACCACGAGCTTCTGCTTTAATTTCGGGTTTCTCCTCATCGTCATCAGCGATTTCTTCCAAAGCAGCATTGATTTCGTCATAACCCTCAACTAGAGCCTTCGTAGCGTCTGCACGTGCCGACCAGCGAGTATCAGACATGCGTTTGACTGTTGGTCGACTTTGGCTTGAAAGTTGATTAGTCAAAATTTTCCAACGATGGGTTGAGGCAACAAAAAAGGAGTAAAGGCGTTGAACGAAACCGAAGAACTTAACAGCTAGCTCGCAACAACCAACGGCAGACTGACCAACAAGATTGAGGGAATGTGCGGCACAGGGCACATACTCAGCCAGGTTACATTGTTCTCGAATAATGGCCTGCATGCCATTATATTTCCCACTCATATTGCTCGCATTGTCGTACGACTGGCCGCGGCAATTAGCAACATCAATGTCATTCGTTTTTAAGAACTTGAGCAAGCTTTCCGCTAGTTCTTTTCCACTGTGACCTTGCATGTCGAGGAAAGTCAAGAATCGTTCAACAGGACCCGATGGCAAAACGTACCGAAGAATGCAGGTGAGTTGGTCAACATGAGTAATATCGGGAGTTGAGTCTACTGAAACCGAAAAATACTTCGCAGACTTTACTTCCGTAATGATATACTCTTGCACACGATTTGCTAGCAAATTGATAAACTCTTCGCAAATTGTCTTCGACAGATAGGAGGTGTGACCCCGTCCCTTGTTTGCGTTATTGTTGATGTGTTGCGCTAGGAATGGATCGAACATGGCCAACAATTCCAGTGTGCCCAAGTAGTTGCCGTTTGTGGGTGATCCAATAACCTCATCTGAACCACGAAATGGTAAACCGCGCTCCGATAGGTAACGGATAGTTTCTGCTATCCGTTTAAGCACCCCACGCCAATACTCGCGCTCCGCATTCACCTGTCTAACCAACTCTGCATCAACGCGGCAGCCAGCATCACTGCGTTGGAGTAGCTTAATCATGGCCTCTCGGTGCACTGCACTTTTTTCGTGACGGGGAATGGATTGAGAAGCGCGTTTCCAGTCCTTGTATCCCTGCTTCGCAAAAACTGAGCTGTCGGTCATCAGTTTACATGCAAAGCAGAATACTGAATGTCCAGATGGCGAGTAGCAGAGCCAGGTTCGAGAATGTTCCTGTTTTGTCAGCTGATGCGTGTATGTGAATAAGCTTTTCTGACACTGCCGACTATAATTTTCTCCCTCGTATCTGGTAGAAGACGCGCTAAAATCTGCATTCGAGTTTCTGCATTGGCTGCTTCCCTTTGTTGCCCAGTATTCCCTCATACTGTCCGAAACACTAGCAGGCCATAGCCCCAAATCACTGGAATATGCATCGGTACAAATGGACGGATCATCTGATGTTAGAGATTCAGCAAACATACCAGGTTCCTCAGGTACAGAATCAGTCACTGTTGTCGAGATCGGAGTGGTCGACTCACCAGAAGCATCTTCATCCTGTTGCGGAGGTTGGAAATCCGTGACGCGATCTTCGCTGCTACCAGTTGCATTGCCACCGCTGCTCTTGGGAAAAAGTTCGGATATTTTTGGCACTTTGCTCAAGGCTTTACTTTCCCGTGCAACTCGTTCTTCCCTTGCCTTCCGTTTCGTTGCTCCAGATTTATATGTGCGATTTTTGTCACGGTCGCGGCCACCGCTACTAGAACTCATAGCAATTGCAAACCTAAAAATAACTCTAGCATAAATTTTCAGGGAAGACCGCTGGCAGGGGTATATGTATTTAGGTATGTCTAGTAAACGATATCACACAATTTAAAGCGGCAGGTTTCTATTTTGTAAGCTATTCTATTTTACAATAAATAAATTATAACTAGAAATAGTTAACACTAAACTGCACCGTCTGATGTGTATCTTTATACTAGGGGTGCAACTTGATCCGATTCCGTATACATCAGCTGGTTCGAAATCACAACAATAAAATGTGCTTCTGACTAGATGTCCACTATCTATATTGTCTATATAAAACTACTTACAACTATAAAATACGCTGTTGAAATAAAGCTGTTAATCTCACGAACCCGTCGATTCCCGTCGAAATCACAACTATAAAATGCGCTTCTACTTGCCTTTTAAGAATAAACTATTTTAATAATTTGCACAATAATTAAATGCGCTTCTACTTGCCTTTTAAGAATAAACTATCTTAATAGTTTACACAATAATAAAATGCGCTTCTACCTTGATTAGTCCAAAATAATAAAATATCACACAATTTAATACGCAATAGTCTATTATGTTGTAAGCTCTTCTATTTTATCTGAAATTAATTACAATAAATCCCGTCACTGTCAGTAATCGTGTAGTGCCTAAGACCTAAGTGCATCTACGTCCACGCAAACGTATAGCACAAACTATTGTCAACTTGGAACATTTTTACAACTATTATTTTTAGGTATATAACACATTAACAATAAACTATTTAGGAATTAGACTTACCTAGATGACTAGAGCTAATCTTTATGTATGCAATAATCTTCGCGTTTTTCTATCTGGTTCGCGTTTTTCTGTCTGGCGACGGGGGCGACCGGCGACCTTGATATAACTAGTAATTATAAGCTATAAGTATAACTTACCAAGTTCCAGTAAGTTCTTTCTTCCTCTAGGCCAGTTTTGCTTGTTATATGAAACGATGAAACGACTGACATTTAAGTGAATCAGAGAGAATGTTGATAAACAGCGTGTTGTATATATTTGTAATATGAGTTCACGGAGTTGTATCAAGTGACATAATTGATATCATGTGCGATTCTTGGTAGAAATGCCGCTACGGGTTAGCAAAATACGTTCGGGAATCGGGCCCCCCCTTTTTTGAATTTTGCTTTGCTCATTTTTTTAAAATTTGGGGGACTTGCTTTTTGGGACCTCGCTTTTTGGGGGCCCGCGCTGTTTGCCGTCTTTGGGCCCCCGCGCTTTTTGGGCCCCGCGCTGAAGCACAGAAACAGTTAAAAAAAATTCGAAAAGAGTAAGCGCGGGGCCCCCAGAAGCGCGGGGCCCGCGGCATATGCCGCTTCTGCCATATGGTTAATCCGGGCCTGATGTAATTGGCTCAGTCCTCGACGCCCACGCGCCCATTAAGACCTTTAAGATTCGCAGTCGGCCCTGTCCTTATGTCACCCGGGAAATCAAGGAGCTTATGAGGTCTAGGGATCTGCTTCACCGCCGTTTTTTACAAACCCGTGATAGTATCGATTGGCAAAACTACAAAAATTCCCGTAACGCTATCAAGAAAGTACTCAAAGATGCTGAAAGAAATTATATCTCCGATGAAGTCCAAAAACATAAGGATAATCCTGGCTCGCTGTGGAAGATCATCAATCGCGCTATCCCTACCAAAGACAGAGCCGCAAGTCTATAGTAAAGATAAAAAATTGGTAGCCGAAGAATTCAACCACTTTTTCTCTTCTGTCGGTAGAAACACAGCTAACGCAGCACTGCGATTGGTGGACGACTATACAACAACGAGTCATTAAACCCCACCCTTATATATACCACCTGATGTTCCACTAGGAGATCAGTTCAATCTTAGCCCAGTTTCCCGTTTAGAGGTATGTCGCATTATCCTATCAATGCCCACAAACAAGTCTCCTGGCCCTGATAAAATCAACATGCGAATAATCAAAGATTGTCTTCACGTCATCTTGGATCCACTAACAGACATAATAAACTGTTCACTCACAACATCGAAGTACCCTGACGTATGGAAAGTTGCCGAATTGATACCATTGCTGAAAGAGGGTGATCATGAGGCGCCTTCCAACAACCGACCTTTATCGCTACTCGCCGTCGCTTCTAAAGTTTGTGAGAAGGTCGTGCTTGATCAGTTCGGGTCTTATCTTTTGGAGAACAATCGACTTTCCTTTCATCAAAGCGGAAACAGGAAACATTATTCTACTGAAACACTCAACATATCTGTCAGGGATAAAATACTGCAGACCATGGACAAGAAGAAGTTGACAGCACTGATCTTGTTAGACCTATCTAAAGCATTCGACAGCATCAGCCACACCATTCTGCTGCAAAAGCTTAGCTACGTTCGCGCGTCTCCTGATACGGTAAACTGGTTCAAAAGTTATCTGTCTGGTAGAACTCAGTAGTCAGTATGTTCGAATAGGATCTGCAGTATCTTCACCTCTTCCCATTACGCACGGCGTACCACAGGGAGCTATCTTATCACCGCTGTTATTTGGCATTTACCTATACGATCTTCCCTTGGCCCCGCAAGCCTCCACTCTCGATTCATATGTCGATGACTCAAAAATTCTCCTTTCCTTTCCCGTCAAAGAGGTGGAACAAGCAACACGGAACCTGGAAGAAGACCTCACCAGAGTAGCTAATTGGTGCTTTAAGAATCATCTACTCATCAATCCTGGTAAAACAAAATTCATCCTCATAGGCACACGGCAACTCATGAAGAGGCTCCCTACTGAAATGACCCTGAATTTCCTTGGTAAAGTCATCAGTCCGGTTTCATCAGCGAAAGACTTGGGAGTCATTGTAGATACCCACCTAACATTTGATTCTCACATTGCTAAACTTGTTTCATCTTGTATGTCAAAACTCTGCCAGATTAACCGCGTTAAAAACAGTTTCAATCACAAGACATTATTGTTAATTATTTCAGCACTAGTAATAAGTAAGCTTTTGTACTGTTCGACGGTGTGGGCTAACACGAGCACCAAAAATATTAAGAAGCTCCAGGCTGTTCAAAATTTTGCTTGCAGAATAGTCACCAATACTAAAAAGTATGACCATGTTACGCTTGCCCTACTTCAACTCAACTGGTTACCTATAAAGATACAGTTAGAGTACAGAGACACAGTCATGACTTACAAGTGTCTGAATAAACTCGCGCCCGCATATTTGAGTAATAAATTCGTCACGCGATCCGAGTTACACGACCGTGATACTCGCAGCAAGAACCTTCTGAACATACCTCTATTTAGGACTGCCTCGGGGCAGAGAACATTCCATTACAGAGCTGTCAATATCTGGAACAATTTGGACAGTGAGCTCAAGAACGAGCAGTCTCTTAGAACCTTCAAGAAGAAGCTAAAAGCTAACTTGTTAGCCAGCTATAATGTTTTGATCTTTCGTTTTTACATTTAATTTTTTATCTATTCCTTTATAATCTGTAATTGTGTATTGAAAAACCCTTCGGGGAATTACCCAATAAAATATGTATGTATGTATGTATGACGATAAGGGAAGCGTGCCCAGTTTCTTTTAACAGCTCACCAAACACAACATAATAGATGTAATCAGCGTAAGAATGCTATTGTTTCGGCTAGTAGGCCTGTGTTGGTCTACCCTAGCGCACCTCTAATTTCTCGCACCAGAGCCTTTTTGAAATTGAGTTTGCGAGAAAAGGCCCTGACATCGGCTTGTGGATGCATTTTCATTGGTTGATTGCTATTCTTAAACATTCCTCGAGAAACATAATTTTGCATAGATTTGGGCTAGTTATGATTAAATAGCTTCAACGGCACCGACAACTGGACCAATTGGACCGCCATTACATTATACTTTTCCAACTGAACGGGAATGATCTTGCATACTAAATTAAATTGCTTATTTTTACACCCAGTATTTATGGGTGCTATGACCAGCCGATGTCAGGGCCTTTTCCCGCCCTTCCAATTTCAAAAAGGCCTCGGGAACGAGGTTGCCATTGCAGTTTTATTAGTTACACTTGTATTAAGCGGCCATGCAGTTGGCTATTTCCTGATGGGTGATCACTTAATAGAGGTTTGACTGTATTTGTACTCGTCTATTATGTTATTTGGACTCGTTGAAACCAAATATACATTTTTCCCCCTGTCGCTTTGAACGATGTACCCAGTGCTCTTGGTGCTTGTGTTGTTCATTGTTTTAGTAGCTGGACTAAGCGATTTTATTCTTATACTTTCTGTTTGTAAAGATTGAAGGCTTTGATGAGTCATCCGAGCACCAGACTTGGCCTGGATCTAATGAATACGGCAAATATCAACCAGTAGATCCTATTGAGGAGGAGTCATCATTGTCTTCTTCAGAAAGAGTATGTTGTTATATATATATATATACATATTATTATAATATACATTATAATATATATTATTGTAATAAATCTTAATAAATCTTGTCCTGTTTTGAGGAACTGTTAAAATGATAAAGTAACACCATATTCAGTTTCCCCGTATCTCACTTCGTTCTTGAGAAAATAAGATTTGTTTGATATGCGAACAACCAAAGGAAGATATCACACTGGTAATTTTACAAAAAACGTATGCAATGTGACGTATGCAGTGGGTTATTTGTATATTAAACAAATATTATTTTCTCAATAACGAAGTGAGTTAAGGAAAACTGTATATACAAGGTGTTACTTTATCATCTTAAGAGTTCCTCCAATAAGACAAACTGAATGGTCATTTCATAGATACTTTAAAGTGTTTATAAAGCGATATTTTAGGTGTTGATATGCGAATTACATCACACATGTGCATAATTTGTTATCAGGTAGTCTATTTTATATATATATATATATATATGTTATTATCAAACATAATCACTTCAAACTCTACATGTTTGGTGTTGTGAAAGAAACACACTCACGCGCCTCCTAATTCGAATGAATTTGGTTTGATAGTAGCTTCCCTTATCTTATCTTCCCTTCCTTCCCGTCCCTTCCCTTTCTTTCCCTTTCTTTCCTTTCCCTTTTCCTTTTTTCCACTTTCCTTCTGTTCTATTCTGTTTTCTTTTCTTGAAAATATCCATCTCATAAACATGAACAATCACGTCTGAACCGCATGTCTGCTGTATGGGATTTATCACGGCTGCTCATATTCTATATATTACTTACAGTATGAATATTACTTTTGTGTAGATGAGCTACATGTTTATGCCTCATGAAAAACTTCGTAGTATTGCTCAGAAACTGGATTTAACTCAATCTGTCGAGGTTTGTTCTGTTGATTATAAATGGCATGGTTTGAATTGCCCTGAACCCCAAAAATGTTGTTTGAATTGAAAGCGAATCTACAATAGTGAAGACTGTCTTTAAATGTTTGGCGATAACGATTTTTGTTTTTGAGTTATTGAGGTTCTTGTAATATGCAAATAGGGCATGTGATGACGTAAGATAAGGAAAGCAGAATTGTGGAACATTTAATATCGTGTATATCATCAAAATTATACATCGAAATATTTTTAAACCTTTTCAAATTATATTCAGACCACCAACTGACGAAGATTGTTTAAGTTATATAGTCACCATAGCAACAGATTAGTTTTTAGACCTTTTTTTTTCTTTTTTAGTTTTCAGACGAAAAAATAGAATTATATATTTTTGCTTTCTTTTGGTGCTGACAATTTTAGTTCTACACAATTGACTAATGTGAAATTAAATAGTTGATGAACTGGTCTCATAACCCAAAGTCATATGTGGGACCTGTCATAAAGTACAGATGGGGGTGGGCCAGAGAAAAAAGGGGGGTGGGCCATCATTTTCATGCTTGAGAGAAAGGGTGGGCCAAAAAAATATGTGCACTACTTTGGGGGTGGGCCATGTCTAAATATGCTTGAATTATTACACAATTTATTTCACGCTTTTCAGTAACAGTGTCATATGATTCTGACTTGTTGTCAACTTGCTTTATATACATAAAAGAAAATTAAAAAGATGATGTACGCATACCGTATGTCTGAAAATTTCCAAATGTAGTGTCTCAGCTTTGGAAGTAACTTTGAAAATAGTGCGCATCCACGTAGTATTAGTCAATATACTGTACATGTACCAATATAAAATGATAAAATGGCTTAAAAGAAAGAAAAATCAAAACTAAAAACTTTACTCCAAATTCATATTATATTTAACAGTATTACTATGGGTTGTTTCATATGTAATGTTTAAAACACGAGCAGCAGTGTTTTAGACTCGATTGAACACAGCTGAGTTTTTTGAATGGCTTTAAAAACGAACTGTTTCATTAGTTTGTTGACATAGTTATCTTAACAATTAACGTGTTTATTATGCTGTATAAAGGGGGAAATTGTGATCTTTATCACATATATTCACTGACGTGCTACTGATGTCCTTTGTGTTTTCTTCATGAATTATAAATTATAAATGAGCATTATTAAATAGTAATGATCTCTTGAAAGATCTGAAACTATGGTAAACGGGGCTGCTACTCTTGGGATTGTGTATTCCATGGTAGTACGGTATACTGTATGGTATAAATACATATAATATGGGGGGGGTCATTAATTTTTATGCAAGTATTCAAGGGTGGGCTATGCTTAATCGTGCATGAAACAAGGGGTGGGCCAATTCAATTGGTGTTTTAATCTTTTTGATTTCTCCAGCCCACCCCCTCCTGCTCCTGTACTTTATGACAGATCCCTTAAATAAAGTTAACTACATTTTAACAGTTTGATGCATTGTTCGTGGTGTTATTTGCCTCTAATCTAAACCAATAAACTTAGTTTTCCTTAGTGTAAGTTTAAGGTTTTTTCTTAGTGTGTACATATACGTCCTTACCCAAAATAAAGGGGATTTTCCATAATTTGTGTTTATCATAGTGCGTGACCTGCATGCTTTAGCAAAAATTAACAATTTTTAAAGACACAGACATGCATGCTTTTATCCAATCATTGCAGATTCAGGAAACTGAAAGCAATAAGCAATGATATCCGTTACTCTAGATATTATAGACATAATCTGTTTTCTACTTATTTATACAGTAGTAGGCTAGTCCATGTTAAAAAAATCTAACATGTTATAATTGTGGAAGATCTACCATCTCTTTGATTCTTAGATACTTCTCTTAACTATTACAATAATTTGTTGTAGACCAGATACCAAGCATTGATGATGTTATCACAAATTCCTCAATGTGATGTTGTTACCAGCGAGCATTGGAGTTGTTTAAAGAAAGCGCTTACTTTTGCTTTGGGTGATCGAGATGACAGGCTTTCTGTGAGTATTCAATAATTTTTTATGGGGTAATATTAGCTCGCTTCACTTGTCTCGAAGTTTGATAGTGTTGTAGTAGCAATGCAGGGTTTGCGCCAAGATCTTTGAGGGTGAGGCTTTACGCTTGTTTTTCTTTTCAACGTTGTTCTTATGATAAATAAAGTCATGATGTGCAGTACTACAACTTTAACACACCATCTAACTTGTATACCACAGTGAAAGGGGTGAGGGTGAAACAGTTGTAGCGCATGGTAACCATTTTGTCAACGATTATACTTATAGATTGATAAGTATATATTGGCTTTTATAAAATAGGTTGCGTCTTTCGAAGGTTGTGGTTAGTCAGTTACTGTGTTTATATCACACTAGGCAAAGTATCGAAAGTAGATTATTGATTATAAATTGTGGATTGTAGATTATAATTTATAGATTGTAGATTATAGATTATGGATTATAGTTTATGGATTATGGATTACGGATTATGGATTGTAGATTATGGATTATAGATTATGGATTATGCATGTAGATTGTAGATTGTGGATTGTGGATTATAGATAATGGATTGTAGATTGAAGATTATAGATTGTAGATTGTAAATTGTGGATTGTGGATTATAGATAATGGATTATGGATTATGAATTATGGATTATAGATTGTAGATTGTAGATTGTAGATTGTAGATTGTAGATTGTAGATTGTAGATTGTAGATTGTAGATTGTAGATTGTAGATTGTAGATTGTAGATTGTGGATTGTGGATTGTGGATTGTGGATTGTAGATTGTAGATTGTGGATTGGGGATTGTGGGTTGTGGATTATAGATTATACATGTAGATTATAGATTATAAATAAAATATGATATAGCATTGTAGCAGATTCCGACACTAGGATGACTACCTTTATATACAGAGATAGGACTTTGTGTAACAGTCAGTTTCTATTATGGAAATATGTCATGACTAATTATAATGATAACGACGAGGGCGACGACAACACTAGCGATAATGGCAGCTGTTGTTGTTCGTGTTAAATGAATCACTGACTTTTAGGATATTAGTCTGAAACTGCTGTCAAAAATGCACATCATCAACAATGGCCATGCAACTAGAGAAGTATTTACATGCCTGTGTAAGTATATTGAGCAATTTTATTAAGTTTTAAACCATCCTTGTGTTAGTATCAGGCAATGATATATAGTGCATGCATGATGTCGATTGGGATAACAAATAATTATCATCAAATAATTCATCAAGTCTTGTGCAATGATTATCAAAGTCTGAGTGGTTATTTTAATCTGGCTCTTTACCATTTCTAAATTATCCATTTTCTTTAATAATGTCAAAACAGGGAAGCTAGATGCACATAGTTTAACCTATTATATGGTCATTGAAGTTTTGTGTATATAGTGGTTGTATTAACTTTATATGATAAACTCGTGGTTTTCACTATGTGCAGTATAGTTTGTAATAGACATGAGAATCTCAGAAGACGGCCCCATCGCGCGGTTTAAAAGCATAGAATAACAAATACAGTCGAAGCCCTCCTTGCGACCACTCTCGTAAGCAACCAGCTCTAGTTACGACCACAATTTTGATTCATCCAAGCTTTTTAATTAAAAGCTCTAGTAAGGGACTACGATTACTTTTAGTAATCACCAACTACGTGGTTCCTTTGTTTTTAAGCTATTGTAAACAACCATTCAGAGTCTGATATGTATTTGAAAGAACACTTAAAATAAGAAAGTGATATCTTTTGCAGTTTTCCGTTTTCTTGCTTCGTTGTTGAGAGTTTGACGTCAAACGTCATATGTAAGGTTATATATCTTTGCTATTATCAAACGAAATCACTTGAAAATTTACACGTTTAGTGTTTTGGCAGAAACATATATATGCACATGTTTTCTTTGAATTGATTTTGTTTCATAATAGCAATGATATGTAATTTTAAGATTAATGATTAATGATTATGCGCATGTGACGTCAAATTGTTAAATTTGCATATAAAAAACCTTGTAAATATTTCAAAAACGAAGCAAGGAAACCAAAAACTGAAAAGCAGTAAGATATGTTACTTAGTAATTTTAAGTGTTCTATTAAATAAGTTAAAACGTAACTTTCGATTCATTCGCATTTTTATAAGAGTATGTATTTGTAAATTTGAAACCTTAACGGCGATAGACAATAACGTACATTTTATTACATTACATTACATTCAATATTACATCGCAAGAGCTGAAATCATTCGTAAACAACCAACTCTATAGTTACGACCACGTTTTCGAATTTCCGTGGTGGTCGCTTACTAAAATTTCGACTGTACTTTACATAGTGAAACCCACAAATCATCAATAAAATTAATCTATATTTGTTTGATGTTTTTATGATTAAGTTTAGTGTTTTTTAAAGATTTGTAGGTAAAAGATGCATTCTATTTTTTTTTCTTTGCACTTTAGCCCAACATCTAATGAGTATTTTTAAAGACAGTAGTCATCCTCGAGCACTTCTGGATGATGGACTAAATTTGACGAACAAAGAAAATCAGAATATCTTAAAAAGAGTAAGATTATTTTCTCTTATTTCAAGTTTCGCAGAGTACATATTGATGATAAGAGGCAATTGTGCAGAAATTCGCTTATTTAAACTGCATATGATTTAGAAATTTAGTTTGTCTTATTTGAAAGAACACGCTTTCTACCTGTTGACTCAGTCCTTCATCAGAGCAAATGCCAACATCGTGTTAGCTCACGTCATATAAACAAAACAACTAAACAACCGAAATCACGTAAGGCCACAATGGCGTAGTTACGTACTTACGTTTATTCTAAAATCAATTAAATTACATAACCTAGTGCTATTCAATGGCGGACTCGTGGTTATGAAATCGTATGATTTTTCAAAACTTCAATAGATTCTTCGACTGAAATAGTGCTTGTCGCTGGCTAGAAGAGAAGAATCCTCCCATTTTATATGGTGATCATACTCCTAAGCGTGTTTCGCCACGGCAGGTGAGCTGAGCTTTAGCGCAACAGATTCTCGTTCCTATTACAATTTGTCACCATGCAAATATTCAAATAATTATAAGTTTATACATCTTTCTATGATCACATCAAATCTAATTCGAAGGAGGCATGTACGTGTGTTCCTCCCACACGACGGGTTCTTTTGAGTCATCCCTTTTAACCTCGACATTTACAACAGCGAGTTAAATTATCCAATTCACACATCTGATTGTCCAGATTTATCAACAATCTTTAAGACACAGGCAAAGCAATAGTTATTCCGAATAAATGTGTACATAATCAAATTTTAATTAATGAAACATAACTTCAATAGTATTCCTTTTTCGACTTTAACTAAGTCATGATAAATCATAAAAAGTATACGTTATATTTGACGTTTACAAATAATGATGCGTAATTGAATTCGACTGTGTACGTTAACGTCATTGCGTCAATTAGGCAAGTAATTGAAGTTCTCTGGTGACTTTGAGTCTATGATTGGGGGATGGTCTTCTGATGTGAAGGGCTTCTTGTAGAGGAGAACATTCTAATTACTAATAGGTGCCGAATCAATATTTTTTGTGTTCTGTAGTACGAATTCTTTCTGCTTTGTTATTGTACTCTGGACATGTACTTTATCGCAAGCGTGGATATGAAGATTGATGGCGGTATTTTTGTCCGAGTGTAAAAACAAATGATCGTTAAAAACTCCAAATTCTATCTTAACTGGACGAACTCTAAGCATGCAAGATAAAACGTTACTATCTACAGTTGTCTTCTATTAACGAACAACTTTTTTAGTTTGTTATTTATACATGCTTGATTATATATGGCATATATATTTTTGTTGTTTTATTTAGTTTCGTTTGCTTGGTGAATTTTTGCATGAAATTCCATCTTACTGGGTCAGATATCCAGAAAGGTACAGTGACAGAATGGTAGTTGCTTGTGACGACAAATGCGAGAATAGATTATTAGTTGGTTGGTGGATGGATGGATGGATGGATGGATGGATGGATGGATGGATGGATGGATAGGGGGAGAGAAGGAGGGCGAAAATAAGGGAGGGTGTAATGGTGAATGGATATATGGATTAATTGATTGTCTTGTTTGTTTATACAATTATTAATTAATTAATTAATTTCAGTCGGTCGGTCGGTCGTTCGTTCGTTCGTTCGTTCGTTCGTTCGTTCGTTCGTTCGTTCGTTCGTTCGTTTGTTTGTTTGTTTGTTTGTTTGTTTGTTTGTTTGTTTGTTTGTTTGTTTGTTTGTTTGTTTGTTTGTTTGTTTGTTTGTTTGTTTGTTTGTTTGTTTGTTTGTTTGTTTGTTTTGCAACTTGTATATTGTAGATAATTAAAGTATCGTACATAGTAGATAATTAAAAACAAATTATGGGTAGTTGGTAAAGTTACTAATGAGATAATGCATTCAGCTGCCTTGCCACAGCCTGCGCCAATTACCATGAAAGAAATAGAAGAAGGTTTTTTCCCCTTTTAGATTTGTTGAGGATATTTTGGAAAGTTCAATTTCTTTGTTAAGCTTGGGAAATAACTATTTTGGTTTGTCTTCTTTTAATGGGATTACTTCTCCATTGCACTATTTGGCCTTGCTTGATCCAAAAGCATCTTGGTTTAAGAAATGGATGGTAAGGAGTTTGTATATAAAAATATATGACATGTCGCACGTGATTATTGAGTTCTAATGTTATGACGAGTGTGAGTTTTTTACTTTCGTATTGCCATTTGAACTAGGTTATCATGCTGTGGTGTAATTATATTTTTCAAACAAAATATTTTCTCAAGAAATTTCCACACCACATGAAAAATATGAAAATATTTATGATTTAAAATACCTGGTCAATATTTCAGGTACGGTTACCGAGGGGGGAAAACTCGGAAAGAAAAATGTCCAAGAAAGTTTGTTGTACACTTTAGGCCGCCTGTGCAAAAATATCTTAACTGATGAACAATAACGTGATTGTTGGCGCAAAATGAAAACTATAGGGACGTTCTTTTATTGTAATATATCTCTTGTGTAATTCCCAGTCTTTCTTTGTTATTTATTATTATGTGGCACGGGTTACTTCTGGTAAAATCACGCGCTGTGATTGGTTGCTAACGTGACGAGATTTCTCTAACGTAATGCTCGCGGGATTAAGGACATTGTTAATGCTCTACGATTGGAAACAAACAAAAAAAATTCTAAAAAGCAGATTTAAGAAATTTTATTACCGCTAACCGACAAAATAAAATGAAATAAATGACGTTCTCAAACTCATTAATAATTCATAAGCAAAGTATCCAACAATAAAGGCGCATCTGGTCACGGAGTTGCGTTTGGATAACTAGGTGAATCACCCTGTAGAGGGCCGGCCAAGGCTTCAAAATATTACTTTTGATGGCATTTTTTGTTACAAGCAGGCGACCATGCTAAATCATATCGGATAGTGTATACTTTGAAGGTGAGGGGTGTTGGCAGTCGTGATTATACACTATCCGTTACGATTTAGCATGGTTGCCTGCTTGTAACAAAAAATGCCATCAACGGTGTTTTTGAGACACTTTTATCGAGGTTGGCCGTCCGTCTACTGGCTCAAAACACTACAATACATTTCATCGACATGCAAACTATACTCGTGTTCATTTGAGAAGCTATTTAGACAACTCGAGCTCGTGTCCCACCGGGATATCCGAACACTCGAAAACAATGTATGAAACTCGTGTTTGGATATCTCGGTGAAACACTCGCTCTCGTTCAAATATTACTTGAACATTATTGAAGTAAATTTTAGTATCCAGATGAGAAAAAAACTGCAGAAAATATCGCTAGTCAGGCATTTTGACGAAATTAAAGGGGAGCAGGAAATTCATAGTTGATTTGTATATGTAGTAGCATGGTTTCAAGTGCAATTTGGAGAAAACATGCACGAATGAGTTTTTCAAAGATGATTAAAATTGCACGAGTGCGAAGGACAAGTGATATATAATAAAAGTGCCATATAATAAAAAAACTTATAACCTTGATCGTTCGCTCTTTACTGTAAAATATTAAACCTCGGCCTTGAACGTATTAACCTTGCTATCGCTCGGTCAATACAGCAAGACATCAGTTTGATATTTTACCACAAAGTAGATACTGTATAATCTTGTTTTTCTTCTTTCTCGTATTTAGCATGGTTATTATAGTAGAAAATCAGTTGTGGAACAGCTCAAACGTCACCCAAGTCTGGTACGGATAGTATAGTGGTTTTATTAGCTTCGCCAGGAGTTTTTTTTGTTTTTTTGTTTGTTTGTTTGTTTGTTTGTTTGTTTGTTTGTTTGTTTGTTTATTTGTTTGTTTGTTTGTTTGTTTGTTTGTTTGTTTGTTTGTTTGTTTGCTAGTTTGTTTGTTTGTTAGTCTGTTAGTGTGTTTGTCTGTCACTAGGAGATCTCGAAACGTATTGAAGCAATTTTGATGTAACTTTGTGGAAATGTTGACCACAGACCTCTGGCCACAGACCGAGGACCAACCTATTAAATCGTAAGGGGGACTGCAACGTTCTCCTTAATAAAAAATGTTTGGTTGCGTCATTATGCTTATTTTTTGCAAACCGTTGCAGAATAGGGCGGTCATGGATTAATGCACTGTACGAATCAAATCAACACTTTATTCAAACATATGTAGGTCTCGTAAGCTGGTCTATACGGCTTTCAACCAATCTCGCACCTGATTGGTCAGATCCTTTCCCGCCTAGCAACGGGGTAGCAACCGGGAAAATCAAATTGGAAAACATAATTTTCATCTAATTTTAGGGGCTGTTTTATACATGGAGGCGGGACGAGACGTTGTTTGCCGGGATCCCGCCATGCATGTATATATCTCTTATTTGTGCCGTTCCGTTTATATGGAAAGAATTTTCCCGGGACGTTTTTCGTCCCGTCCCGGCAAAGCGGGATCCCGCTTCGTTCAGCCGGGAACCCAGCAAATGCAACACAATTTTTCTCATGTAAACACATTTGCCAGGACGATATTATGCTGACTTGGCAAAAATTCTGACTGGAAATTCTGACAAAGTTTGCCTAGTCCGTCTACTCCGAACGTTTTCTCAAGAAATAATCCACTGCAGAAGTTATAAAATATATTGGCAGAAAGATAATTCACCTTGCTACAACATACGTACAGTTTATCCCACCAAATAGCTTAGTTTCCCTAAAAAAGTGAAATACCGAACATGTCCGAATCATAATAGCGGCCGCTATTTTCGTATGTATTATAATCTGTCTTCTCCGAATGTTTTCTCGAGAAATAAACCACTGTAGAAGCTATCAAATATACTGGAAGAAAGATAATTCATCTGGCTACAACATACGTACAGTTCATCCGACCAAATAGCTTAGTTTTCTTAAAAAAAAACGAAATACCGAACATGTCCAACACGAACTAGAGATGCGTCCCGGTAGAAACGTTCATCATGTAAACCCGGGATGAAAAACGTCCCGTTCCGGCAAACGTCCCTCGAAAATATAGGAAAATATGTTTTATCAAGACTGAGTACAGGTCATTTGACCTTTACTCTGGTTTCTGGCCTTTCTATGCCACCATCCAAGAAAAGGTTTACTGTTTTAACACCATAACATGGTGGGAAAAGAACCATTGGAAGTCATAACATTGAGCGGGATGTTAAAATTTTTCAAAGACGACCAAAACAGTATGGAAAAAGGGGAACAAAAATTCAAGTCTGGTTTTGTTGTTGAAGTTAAAATGAGAGAACATACGATAAATGCGAAGGTAAGAGCGTCCATGAAAGACTAATGTTATGCAGTGTCATTGCAAGTCAACGGCGATGGAAACATAACAAGTGGTTCGAGCAGACGTACGAGTACTCGCTTCATGCCTGAAAATTTTCCCTTCGAATTCTGTTTACCCAAGCAGCTCGTCGTTTAGAATCTCGCGGATATTGATGGAAACTTCTATCGGGAGCGTTTTCTGATGTAGATTTGCAGTTATAAACCGAACAACACTTGGGCATTCTCCTTCTTCTATAACAGAAAATGAAATAGCTTTCATTCTATTTCTGGTTGCTACCCGTTGCTAGGGAGGAGATGGATTGACCAATCAGGTGCGAGATTGGTTGAAAGTCGTATAGCAAGTGTGAATTATAACGATTTCACTCTGGTAGGACAAATGTCCAACCCACTATAAAGTTGCTTGGACATTAGACGAGATTGGTCGGCCAATTTTCTAAGCAATGGTGTGACAGTATAATCAATCCAAGCCGTGCACCAGTGATTTAATTTATGCGTGCCATGCACAACAGTGCAGGAGAATAACGCGTTGTCTTTTCCACACAAGCTTTTTGCTTTCAAAAATCGATTACCAAGTGGGTATATATTTTTAATAGTATTAACGGTAATACAAATATAGCATCACTCTAGTTCATAGCTGTTAATACTAATATATATTTTTCAGATAGACAAAATATGTGATTTATTTTTGTTTTTTAATTTATATTTCTTGGTCGGTCAAAATGTCTGACCAGAAGAGAAATGGTCGGCCATTTCGTATTTTTGGTCGGAAAATAGCCGATTGCCGACCGTTATAATCCACACTGGTCTATAGTAAGCGGGATGGCTCGTTTCTCTTAAACATCCTCTAATAACCTGCCTGGCGAAGGTATACAATCTCTGAGTGCCCTCTAGTTGTGTTTGTTTTACCGTTGTTAGAACCATAACAATCTAAATCTGGATAGCTATTGTAATGGCAGTAAAAAGCTACAGTATAGACCTTATTCAAAAATGGCCGCCGAATTAAAATTCTTTATATACATATCAATTAGCCCTTATGAACTCGTTTTCATGTGTGAAATTCAAAATAATTTTTACTTTAAAACGAGGTCATAAGGGCTAATTTATATGAATTCTAATTCAGCGGCCATTTTTGAATAAGGTCTATATTAATGAAATGTATTAGACTTTCCCACACGGCAACTGGGACTCTGTCTTACGCGTGACGCCTCTTCATTGGCAGTTTAATAATTTCAAACAAAGTCTACCCTATTCTGGTTGCTTCGTCGGTGGAAGACAAGGAATTTCTCAATCTTTGTTATGCTCCTTTTGAGTGGACTTTTGATTTTAAGGTTATAGGATTATGGGTAGAATAAGGGTTACTATTTGATTTTTGTTTGGGATTAGAAGCCAAAATCTTAAGAAAACAACGTTGATATATAAGGTATATAAGGAAAATATGTCATACTTTTCAAAATGTCTTAGATCTTCGCAGTGACAGGCTGACAGCCCAATGTTTGCTTGTTGTGAGAGACTGATTATACGAATACGAATTGAATTAACATTAGAAGATAATTTCAGCAACAATTAAGGACAACTATAAATGCTATTTATCGTTTTTATTTAGTTTGTCTCGTTACTTTTTCTTTTGGTAATATATAGTTAATCGATGCCATTCAACACTGTTTGGAGTTTGCTTCCATAAGCAAAAGTCTCCTTCCAATTGATATATTGGACGATAATGACAATGGCGACGATGAACAACTGGCGAACTCACAGGAAGGTTAGATAATTTATTGTAGATTATATAATGTTCTAATTTAATAATGCAATAATTGTAGGCAGGTATGGTTATAAAAATCTTGTATTAACTAAAATATGTTGTCTTCGTCTGAAAAGTTTTAAAAAAGGAAGTTTTGGTTAGGTTACTGTACATATGGACAATTATTTTTTTGCGGTCCGGTATCCATCTGATTCGCGCGCTCTGATTGGCTAGCGAGCGGTCCGGTATCCTACGATACGGACCCCGATACCGGACCGCTGCGGATTTAAAAACAACAACAACAAAAAAGTTATTTTTTACATTCTGTCATTTAAAATTGATCGATTTTCATAACTATTTCGCTTGCCACAGAAAGAATATATTCAACAGAGAGCTACGGGGATGCAAATGAGTCTTATTATCCAAATGGATTTGACAACTTCATGTGAAAAGAGCGAACATTTATAAAGTTTTAAAGTATTATTACTCAACGACGTATGGAAAACAGTTTCAAACAGTAGGCAAAACATACATAAACTTGTGAACAACAGTATTTTGAATCACTAAATGAAACTATATATATAAAACATACCACGAGAAGACAGAAAAGCTGAAACCTTTTGATACTAAACTGTCATTCTTCTGTTGTCCAACTATACTCAACAAAACCGCTACAAGTCTTTACCCTTTAGTCAAATATTTTCCACATGCCAACATCATCGTGTCATGTCTTTGAAAAAAGTTACAAATGGCTTACTAGAAGCGTCTACAAAGTCAAATATAGAGATTGTGCTGCCGTCTACATTGGCCAAGCATCTCGTTCATTAAAATCAAGGATGAAAGAAAATCTAGTCGCGTCATTGCTAAAATGGACAAGAATTATCTGTTGACCGAACATTATTTCCAAACTAGAACATTACCGTGATCTTGACGACGTCCAAATTCTTGACCGGCTGCTGATGTGACAGAATAACAACTCGACAAGACGCATGTGCCGACGCCTTACTTGTTACCAGGCCATTATTCTGTTTTATCATTTGATCACAACCTCGTACCCAGAACTCTGATGAAAAAAAAAACAACATTGGGTTTTTGTTCCCAGTCCTCTTGTTCCCAGTTCCCTATAATTAGTTACTGTCATTGACGATCGTTCGCTTGTTCAAAGAATCATGAAAAATATTTGTTTACCGATAAAAAAAGAACTAACATGTTTACAAAGCTTTCGACAAAGCGTTACAATAAAAATGACTTTCCTTCGCTTTTTTCTTAATCGTCAACCGGACGATTTGACGAGAGTGTTTTATATGTCCCCGTCGGCACTCGGCTTAGTCGCTCAGGTAAGGAATTGTTTTAAAGTTCTGAGGCGAAACTGCGAAGAATTACGAGACGAGTCACACGATGGATGTTTGTTTGGCGACGAAGCGACAATAATAATAGTTTTAACATGTAAATTGTCGGGATTTTTGCTGTTTTGAATTATTTCATGTGGTCAATTGTACTTTGGGTCTGTCGTGTATTAAGTGTTACAGAACGTCGAGAAATCGATTAAACAAGTTGCAGCAACGTGCACAAATTAAACTAACCAATCAAATGACTCATCGGAGTTTCCCAGAGCCTTCTTGGTGTTGACCAAAAGGATCGCAGGCTCTGGCCCTCTGGGCACGAGATTGCATTTGACCATTAATAAATTAATGCATATTTCTGTTGTATTTTGATTTTCTTTAGTTCAAAATGATTTCTACAGTTTCCAACAGTTGGATTTTATGTACTTTGTTCATTCACTATGTTTGCTTGGTCGATTATTACTGTACAATGATGGTCGCGAATTGTTTCCTTTTCCCATACAAGACATCGATGGTACGTGGAACTTCTGTCTGTCTGTCTGTCTGTCTGTCTGTCTGTCTGTCTGTCTGTCTGTCTGTCTGTCTGTCTGTCTGTCTGTCTGTATTAGAAATATACCTTATTTATTTTTGGATGAAAAACCTATAAACCGAGTTAGGGTTACCAAATCATTAGGAGTATATATAGACGAAAGGTCATCATGGATAGACCATATTGATCACATTTCTAAAAAAATATGTGCTGCTATTTCTGGCCTTCGCCAAGTAAAACAGTTTGTTCCACTAGAAACATCGCTAACAATATACAAGTCGTTAATTCAACCATTATTTAACTATTGCGATGTAGTATGGGACAACGTGCCAACAACAACTGCTACTAGATTACAAAAGTTGCAAAATCGAGCCGCACGAGTAATTACAAGCCAAGGCTATGAGGTCAGATCTAGTGAACTGATCGTACACACAATGTTGTTTTATAAGTGGTTGTATATCCTCTTTCAAGAAAATAAAATGTGGAGTACCTCAAGGCTCAATTCTTGGGCCTCTGCTTTTTCTAATCTACATAAATGATCTACCGCATTGTTGCAACATTCAAATCCACGAATGTATGCTGATGACACAAATATAACCACAAGTGGTAGATTAAAAACTGTTATTCAATCAACTAATAAAGACCTGAGCAACATAAAGCAGTGGTTACTAGCAAACAAATTAAGTCTAAACGCTACAAAAACAGAACACATGTTTATAGGATCGGACGATAACCTTAATAAAACTCGAAATCTATCGCAAATTAATATTGACGGTCATAAAGTAAAAAGTGTTAAATTCACTAAATGTTTAGGTGTGCATATTGATGAAAGACTTGCTTGGGATGATCACGTTGATTGTATGTCAAAAAATATTTCACAAGCAATTGCAGGCTTGAAGCAAGCGCGTCCACTTGTTTCCAAAGAGGTGGCCCTTGCAATTTACAATTCTTTAATACAGCCTTTAAGTAACTAGACTACAAAAGTTAAAAAACCGTGCTGGCCGTGTTATCACACAACAAGGCTATGATGTCCGATCCTATATAATTAGAGAGGAACTGGGTTGGAAGGTGTTACAGGAAACGAGAGATTATCATAAAGTTGTCCTCGTACATAAAGCACTTAACAACCTAGCGCCTCCATATCTGTTAGAATACTTACACTTGTGGAATTATTCGGAAAATTACAACCTTCGAGATCGCGACATGAAAATCGCCTTATTAAAACCGAAGACGAATTATTTAAAAGACAGTTTCGCGTACGATGCTGCAAAACTGTGGAATCGTCTACCTAATGAAGCAAGATTAGCAACAAGCTTAAAATCGTTTAAAAATTATGTCTCAACCTTTAGTTTCCCACACTAAAATAATCGTAATAATTTAAATTAATTCAAATTAATGAAATACATGTACATAATATATTATAGTTATTCACATTTTATCAAAAGTACAAAAATAATCTGTATATACAACTAATTATGTAAATATTTAATCGGCTTTCATGAAAAGCAATTTGTCATTATTGATTGAAACACCGATTTTAAATAAATGCTCTCTCTCTCTCTCTCTCTCTCTCTCTCTCTCTCTCTCTCTCTCTCTCTCTCTCTCTCTCTCTCTCTCTCTCTCTCTCTCTCTCTCTCTCTCTCTCTCTCTCTCTCTGTGTCTCTGTCTCTCTGTCTCTGTGTGTCTCTGTGTCTCTCTGTGCGTCTCTGTGCGTCTCTGTGCGTCTCTGTGCGTCTCTGTGCGTCTCTGTGCGTCTCTGTGCGTCTCTGTGCGTCTCTGTGCGTCTCTGTGCGTCTCTCTGCGTCTCTCTGCGTCTCTCTGCGTCTCTCTGCGTCTCTCTGCGTCTCTGTGCGTCTCTGTGCGTCTCTGTGCGTCTCTCTGCGTCTCTCTGCGTCTCTCTGCGTCTCTCTGCGTCTCTCTGCGTCTCTCTGCGTCTCTGTGCGTCTCTCTGCGTCTCTCTGCGTCTCTCTGCGTGTCTCTGCGTGTCTCTGCGTGTCTCTGCGTGTCTCTGCGTGTCTCTGCGTGTCTCTGCGTGTCTCTGCGTGTCTCTGCGTGTGTCTCTGTGCCTCTGTGCCTCTGTGCCTCTGTGTCTCTGTGTCTCTGTGTCTGTCTCTCTCTCTCTCTTTCTCTTTGTTCCTTATTGCACCAACTGTGTAAAGCAAGAACTTGTTAAGAAATTTGATGTAGTTCAAGAATTATAAATTTAAAATTTCAGAAATATACTTTCGACGACAGTGAGATATTTTTCCGATTTTCGATGTATTCCGAGTATTTTTAGATATTTAAAAAAGTAGAAAAACCTAGTGTATTTGACCTAGCTTTATATATAAGTCGTTATTTTAATTTAAAAATATTTAGTATGCTATTTTTACGCGATAAAAAGGAACGTTTACAATTTGAGTACAACTTTGGTGCAATGTCAACTGTGACTGTGACGTCCAGTTGACATTTTCCGAATGCGTTTTCGACAGTATACAGTTAAATCCCACATAAAAAAGAATCAACTGCAGATTGAGAACCTCCAGGCTGGAGTTTAGCCAAGTAAGCACCCAATATATAAGAACCAGTTCAGCCTGACAAATATATGAAGCAGTTTCTTATGTGAAAATATAGGTGCAGAACATGTTTGAGGATCTTTGGAAACGGACATTATATTACTAATACTAAATTAATGCCAGACTTAAAACTAAATGGTGGCATTCTATTGTTTATTTGCTTATTTTTAGCAATAATTAGTGTAATAACTACTTATTGACCGAGCGTGAGGTCTGTACAGTGAAATATCGGACCGATGTTTTTTATACGGACCGAGACGAGCGCAGCGAGTTGAGGTCTGTGCAAAAAACAGAGGTCCGATATTTCACTAGTACAGACCGAACAAGCGAGGTCAATAAGTAGTTTATTATATAGCCATAAATGTTGTGAACGTTCTGTGAAAACTCGACCCATCTTTCTTGCGAACTAAACGAAAATGGCAGACATTTTCCCAGTACTTTCCGTTGAGCTAGAATCCTGAAATTTCTACCCCAAATAGTATTTTTCAATTGCTTTTGTTTGACATATTGCTTAAGATCGTACGTTAAGTAGTTGAATAAGTTGAATAAATGTTATATTATTACGAACAATGTTATGAACGTTTTGAACATTTAAAAAACTTTCACAAAACGTGGAAACTCGAACTATACATCAAATGAAAGCTTATAAAATTTCTAACAACATACCTGCACGATATATTTCAACAATGAGTAGTTCTGAAGTTATAATCCATCTTGTTGCATATACTGACATGACTGCCATTTTGTTTATAAAACTTACTGTCCCGAACCGGCAGATTCCGCTTTGAGCAGTGGCGGATACGGGAAATATCCGACCGCTTATAAACCAATCAAATTACAGGATTTCCGTATTCGGACCTCTCAGCGCTGCTGCCATATAATAATATGCATGTATTCTACAAGGAAATACGCCATAGGAGAAACGATTGTTTTTGCTCTACAAATAAGAATCTGTTAAGAATGTATCAGCCTGATTTCTTACTATACACTCCAGGCTAACATGTATGGAGTATTTGGCGAATAATGGTATTCTTCAGTAACATATAGTTAAAGAGAGTGTGCAAATACGGCCACTGTTACTGTAAAAACCTTTATTAAAAAGACTTAAGCTTTCGTCGTACTACGACATCATCAGAACTAAGAAAGCATGCGTGTGTGTGGCCTAGTGTTTATACAAAATATGAATAAATTTAGGGTTAAATGTCAGAGTATGAATAAATTTCAAAGGATTAAAATGTTTTAACAGTGATTAAAATGTTTTAACAAATGATTAAAATGTGTTTTTTTTAGGATTAAAATGTTTTAAAAACGTTTTAACCCGAAATTTATTCATATTTTGTATATCTAAACACTAGGCCACAGCATGCTTTCTTAGTTCTGATGATGTTGTAGTTCGACGAAAGCTTAACTCATTTTCATAAAATTCTTTACAGTAACAGTTGCTGCATTTCCACACTCAGTCTCAAGAACTATTTGATTTGCAGTCTGACTTAGAAAAAAAAGACGTTCTTTAATGCGTGTATACGCCATTTTGAATTTTGACAAGATTTCCAGTTACAAAACATCAATATTTCCATTTATTTTGAAATTTTGTCAGTGTGTTTATATACTATCATCCAGTTTAATAAAACGAATAAAAGTTTTTACGTTGCATTAAATTTTTCGTTCCAATGAAAACTGCTATGTACCAAAATTGGATGAAGCGTTTTTGTTTGGAACACTCTGTAGTTTACACTCCATAACGCTTTTAAGCCATCCAGTAATTATTTGCAGCGATGACTGGGTTATATCAAATGTGTGTGTACTATGCTCCAAATATTTATGTCAGAAATATGAATCCTTATTAATTCTGGATATTGGTTTTCAACTCGTTTAGATGCTGTATCGACTACAGACCTTGTGGTTGCTTTCATTGAAATAATGTCTGCGAAATATCCTAATTTTAAAGGTAAAAATCATCATTGTTACATTTTGGATTAAGCTATCGACCCAACGACATCTTAACTTGATATTTTGTTCATACTCCACGGACAAATGGGTGGACCATTTGCTCCAGAGAACATGGATACTACGGAATTCAATCCTCAAAAGCGATGGTGCAAAATGCAAGAACTCATTTCTCGAGTGTGGTCGAGATGGATGAAGGAGTATTTCAGTGCCAATGGGGACGATGGCCATTAGGACGCATTGTGGAAACCTATCCATGCAGGCCGAGATAGACACACCAGAGTGGCTAAAGTACAGTGTGGAGACAGAACTGTTGTAAGACCAATTCATAAATTGGTCCCTTTAGAACATTCAAACTGAGAGATACGAACCGAACTTTTTGTTTATTCGTTGTTGACATTTTTTAGATTGTTGACACTGCGTTCCCTTTGTGATGGAGGGGGATGTTCAGCAGACGCGATGCGGGACGTCTTGCCCGCGTGTTAAAAATGTCACGTGTTGTTTTTGTAAAATAAAACCGGTTTACAAACAGGTTAAGGAGAGTTGGGAAAATTACTTTTGGTTGTGAGTTCTGACAGAATAGATACTCAACAATTCTGCGTTCTGGTCGTCGTTTTATGTATGATGAAGATAATGGATTAAAGTATATATATATTTTTTGTTATTGATCGTTTTATATCGTCGGCTTCGGAACAAAGGCCATGTGACCAAGTATACTTAACGTGTAACCTACATAACGCTACAAAATACCTGGATTTCAATGAGCGGTCGCAAGTGCCTTCTTTTCAAGTTATTCCTTGTACTGGAGATAGCAGAAGAACTAGAAAACCCATCGCTTCCCCAGTCGTATGTTCGAAAAATTTGACATTTCCAAGATCTCAATTTTGGGCGCTGACCAAAAGAATCATGCCCTTTGGGGACGAGAATGGGAATATCTCGACACTTGGCGTAGTCTTGTATTTATATTATACTTAACAGAGAGAAAAGATTGTGTTTTAATATTCCTTTTACCAAAGTTTCAAAATTTAAAAGTTGATGTAAAACTACAGTACATTTTCGAAATTTTTCTGTTTTTACAAATTAGTACAGTATATAGCATGTGTAGCTGTCATAAGACTTTCTTTAGTAGTTATTTGGATAATGACATAAACTCTGGACAACTTCAGACGGTTGGTTTGAGATGTTTAGGCAATCAATCTGACTATCAATTTGGAAAAGTTTATTTGGGTTTTTTTTGTTTGTTTTTTTAATTATTATTTTATTAATCTCTGTTTATTTATAATAACTATGTTTAATATTTCTGTAGATCCCTATCATCCTGGGGAGCTATCGGTAGCAGTACTAAAGGAGATTGCGTCAAGTACAGTAGCCAGTCGAGAATTACTCTGTAAGGTTAGTAGTGTATTTGCTTGTCTAAAGCTTCTTAGTCATGCTTAATATCTGACTATCTGCTCTTAGACAAATTTTTATCGTTTTTTATTTGTCTTAATTCAGGACAGCGTTGCGAATGCTCTGTTGCTACCACTTCAACAGTACCTTGAAGGTGTCACGGTAAGAAGTTAAGAATCATAAAGTAAAAATAACACATACGTGTAAAAAATTAAGAATCATAAAGTAATTATAAAGTTACTATCGCAAGTGAAATGCTGCCTTTGATGAAAACCTTTAGCCTACTCTGCAGGCAACTCTGTGCACAATTGTCCCGACTTTTCCTCACTTCTTCCCAATAAGAGCCCACAGAGTTGTCTGAAATATTAATTACAATAGACACAGAGCATTTACCCATATATTTTTTTAATTATAAGATTTAAAACTACAGATTACTATAACTTATCTCTTGACATGATTGGCAAGAGTTTTGACAGGATATACACAAAATTAAGATATAAATAGTAAATAACCATGTCTCTTGCTCAAATGCTGTAGCAAAACTGTCAATGGAATTCAAAGTGTCTCATGTTATGACAAATCTAGTGCTTAAAAATTGTACAGCAATGTACCATTGAGTCCATCTGATTATTTACATAATTTGTATAAGTAAAATATATACATAGTGTCAATGCCTAGAACAACAGTATTCAACAGTCGGTAAATGGTTCTGCAAGAGAAATTCTTCACGCGTAATGATTCTATTCTCAAAAGCATTTATGTACATATTGTCTCCTTTCAAGACACTGTCGTGCAACTGTTGTCGAGTTCCACTTGAATACTGGAATGGCTTGTGCGGTTTATAGCGCCGATAACCGTGCCTTGTACCCAAGTTTCTGCGCCAAAATTCATTGGATTACGCAATATAACGGACATTCAAACATTCATCCAAACATCCAAATTTTTCACATACGACTATACATAGCTCGGAAAATGGACTGGGAACGAACGAATGGCACAAACAACGATCGTGCTTTTGAGTCAGGTGCACGACAAATAAGAACAGTTTGTATCAGGCCTTAGCTTGGTTGTGCTAGCCTTTCAAGCCATCGTAATTTTGCCATTACCTAATAAGGAAGAGCCAGCCGACAATTAAAAAGAAAAAGAATATCAAACATAATTCAAATATTTAATTCTCGAAAAAATCGTTGCTATTGATTTTCCCGGTGGAATACCCGGACGTAGAATTACTACTTATTGACCGAGCGTGAGGTCTGTACTAGTGAAATATCGGACCGACGTTGCGAACTAAACCAAAATGGCATATGTTTTCCCATTTTTAAAGTACTTTCCGTTTAGCTAGAATCCTGAACTCTCTACCACAAGTAGCATTTTTCAATTGCTTTTGTTTGACATATCTATCGCTCAAGGTTGTACGTTACGTAGTTGAATAAAAAACATTTGAAATTCTATAATATTGTAAGAAGTGAATGTTATATATTACGAACATTGCTACGAACATTTTGAACATTTAAAAAAAATTTCACATAAGATGGAAACTTAAACTATACATCAAATGAAAGCTTAACACAATTTCTAACAACATACCTGCACGATATATTTGAACAATGAGTAGTTCTGAAATTATTATCCTTTTTGTTACATGTATACTGACCTGACTTTCATTTGGTTTATAAACTTTTCTCTGGAACGGCAGATTCCAGACTGCTCAGGAACCAATCAATATTTCCGCTCGCGGAAATAGTCGCGAGGAAATAGTCATAGAAAACGAGGGCGAGTTGTCTAATTGTTTTAGTATAAATTTACCAACAAAAGTTAAATAAATTCTCGACCGTAACATATTCTTTGAGGCTCGTTTAATACATTTTTTAACAGCCAACAACAAACGTTCAACAGTCATTTCGGACATCTGCTTGGCTCATGAATTGATGGAAAAGAAATGTTTTCTTGCATAATTTAGCATGGATTTTCATGTACAATATTGAAACAATATATATCCACTCATTTGTTTTGTAAGAGTGACAAAAAGTTGAAAGAAACATTCAATTTAGCATATAGTTTACATCACGAAATGTTGTTAACAGCTAGCGTAATTTTGAAATGTGTTTTGTTTGCAGTTATTTCGTTTTAAACGAACACAGATAAACAATTTAACGATCTTACCTTTAATAATTTCCATTCTAACCATTTTGTAGCCGTTTTTGTTTTCTGTAGAACGTATTGTTCTACCTAAATGTTCAATTTCTTCTTTCATTTGCCCACTCCGTTATAATTTCGGCGCCATTGTTGCTTAACAACAACCGCTGGCTCTAATAATCACTGTTCGTGCTATACTACGCATTTTGTCATTGGTCAATTTTTTTAAAAGAATGACTTTCATTGGTTTATCCCAGAGGTTTATATCACCAATTATAAACTCCTGCAATAGCCAATGAAATTCGAGGATTTGCATTATAAACTTGCAAATTTATACTAATATAGATTAGTGCCCAGCTTAAAATTCTCAAATGCAAGACCATTATAGTAAAAAAATGAATTTACTAACGTTTCGTTGCATCCAGCAACATCTGTAAAAAATAAGATAAATAAGATGTTCTGATAAAGAATCCTCCTGATTGACATAAACTTTAGCTTTGATTGTCTTGGCTTAAATAACGTTATTTTTCAAAATTACTACGCTAATAAACTTACCAAATGTTTTTTTGAAGCTTTTAAATCTGCTAAAACGCAGCTGCTCATGTTTTAAATATTACTTCAAGAAGTTGTTGTATAAACTGAAATAATCTATTCTTGTATATTCTCCTGTTCATTTGATAGGAATGTGATGAAGAATCTGCTGACTGCGAAAATACTACATTACTGTTTGTTGCTGATGTTCTTGCCTGTTTGGCTGCGTCAGACTGTGGTAGACAACAGCTACTGTATGGAGAAAAACATGAAAGATGGCAACGGAATAGGTAGATAGGAATAGATTGTGATGCTTATACCGCCTTAAGCCTGTTTTTTATAGTCCCTTTTAATAAGTTCAGAGTACGTCATTTTCCGCCATTGACGTCATTTTCAACCTTTTGAATCCTATTGAAAATATACGAAAAGCTAAAACAATAAACGAAATTGAAAAGAATTCAAAAGAAAAATTGAAAGGAAACTGACGTCATATGGTGAAAATTACGTATTCTGCATGTACTTATTAAGGGCCTGTTTACAAGGAGATAGGGTTACCCTAGCTCCCGTACATTTCTCGTTTTTTTGTTTGTCGTGTTTACAAGGAGAAGGTGCTAGAGTAACCCTATCACGCCACTATAGGGTTACCCTAATAGCCGGGTTATGTTTTGTCCTTGTCACCGCGTTTGGTAGGGATAACTCGCTTACCTGGGACAATATTGTACAGTATTGTACTTGGACAGTAGTGCTTGGTAACTAAATTGACCCGGGCAGCAGGGCGACACTACCTGTGAAATTTTGCTTGTAAACTCGAACTAACTTTGACCTGGGTGCTGGGGTAACCCTACCTCCTTGTAAACAGCCCCTAAAAGGGTCTATAAGATCGTCTCGATCGCCTCATTGAAGCAATTTAAGCGCGATCAGCAAAATCTTATGGAAGCTATTTTCAAACGAAATTATCTCGAAAGAAGCATGTGGGTGTGTTTCTCTCACAACACTAAACATTTAGAATTTTTAAGTGATTATGTGGGATAATAGCACAAATATATGACTTCCGCCAATAACTCATTATGCCCATGTGACGTCACATTTCAGTTTGTTAAATATGTAAATTTAATATTCTGACGTCACACGTATATAATGAGCTATTGGAGAAGGTTATATATCTTTGCTATTCAACCTCGTACCCAGGGCATTTTGCCTCCACGTCGGGAGGTCGGCGAAAATGGCCCTGGCATCGGCTGGTCACGTGACACCCAGAATTTTGGGGTGTTATGGCAAGAAAATTTATGCGGCTTTTGTGTTTTGCTCTTTGTATAATACGTATGCATGAATAATAAATAGAAATATTCAACGCTTTGTCGAGTCACTCATGTGAAGCCTTCACCAGAAAAGCAACTGGGCTAGCATTATTCATCATGATACTCCCACGATTATCCAGAAGACATGTAAATGTCATGAACAAACATACATCTAATGTTGTTCTTGACTATAACCAAAGCTATCGTTTCCATTCTTTGAGTAAACTTTGCAGAGTGGATCCCATTGCAATTCAAATTTCCTGAATAAATTATACTCTATCTGAATTAATCGGGTTCTTAAACCGGCCAATCAGATTATAGAATCGACCAGCCGATGCCAGGGCCATTTTTGCCGACATCCCGACGTGGAGGCAAAATGACCTGGGGACGAGGTTGTTTGCTATTATCATACCTGATCACTTGAAAATTTACATGTTTGGTGTTGTAGGGGAAAAACACCCATATGCTTTCATCCAATTAATTTGGTTTGATAATAGGAATGATATGTAATCTGTTCGAGAAGTCATTATGTAATTAACAAATAGATTCCATTTTGCCGTTGTCTGTTCAGTTATAGATGCACAGATGACGTCACAACGTGGTAAGAACAAAAAAGTGGCCCACGAGACGCAGTCGAGTGGGTCACTGATGTTCTTACCACGTTGTGACGTCTTCTGTGCATCTATAACTGAACAGACAACAAAAAAATGGAATCTATTTGTTTTATACAATAAAAATTTAAAAGGTTTTTGTCGAAACTCTTGCCGGATTTTGGGGCATGAAGAAGGAAAAAAGCAAGTCGGCTGACGTGATATGACGTGACCATGTGTCTGTCCTCTAATAGATCATGGCCAACAACCAATGAAAACACGCGTAGCAACCAGGGTATTGTATAATGATATATCATACACGAGAAGCCGTTTATTATACGATTTGAAAACACCGAGAAGTGTGTTGAGTAACGAGGCGACAGCCGAGTTTTTTAACTCACTTCGACGTGTTTTTAAATCAGATAATAAACAGCTTTCGAATGTATGGTATAGCTTCTCAAACAAATCAGTATTTAAAGAGAAATTTGAGGTAAAACTTGTCTTTTGGATGTTTATTACCACATTTCACAACAACGTTTCAGTAACTGATTCATTATGTTTTCCTCATGAATTATTAATGAGAAGTATATGTAACATCAAAACTGAAATATCTCTACAACGAAGCAAGAAATCGAAAACTGCAAAAAATGTTACTTTGTCATTTTAAGTGTTCTTTCAAATAAGGCAAACTTAATTTTTGCTTGGCGATGCACGATTGTCCAACTGCTGTTTTCTTCCCTCTCTGAAAAACTTCTGTAACCATAGTAGTAGTCAAAGAAGTCACTGTACTCGCACAGCATGTGTTTAGAAAACGATAAAATTCAATGGTATTTGATAACAAGGCCTAGCAACTATTGTCTGGTTCTAACAGTTTGTCTTTCAATGTTGACTTTAGGTTTTCTTCTGCTCATGTTATTATTGAATTCACTAAGAAAGCTCTTACTGGGAAATTGCCAGGAGATGTGACATTATCTCACGCAACTGTTAGTGCTTTTGTATTTGTGTGCAGACAATTGTACAATGGATGCGAAGGCTTGTTAGTGATAAGTCATTATGGCCTGCACCAGTGCATTGCTGATGCTTGGAGATTGGTAAGTATAAACACTGGTGGCAAGAATTAACTTCTGCAAGTTTTTCAATTTTCTCGTAATGTTTTTAGAATTCAGTAAAGTTCCGTTAGAAGTGTTTTCCACTTCTATTAACGTACCGTCCCGAAACGTAGAGTTTTCTTTTGTCTTGTAAGCTTTCGAGCGGAACTAATGACCTTAAGACAAAAGAAAACGCTGCGTTTTGGTATTGTATGGTTCAAATGGAATACGTGTCTAATATTTTATTTGAATTTCTATATCTTATTAAAGTGTTTGAAAACAAGAGAGATTTTAATTTCTAGTCTATTTCAGTATTTTTTGGGAATAGTTTTTTATTCAAACACAACAAGGTACACTGAAGATAATCCGCACAGATGACGTCAGTGTTGTCAATTTCAACATGTTTGTCCGCATTTTTCATTAATTCTGAGTTGCCAACAATAGAAAAACGTTCATTTTGAATCCCTTGTGAGTCGATTTCGGTTTGTTTGTCCGCATTTTGTGCTATAAATAGCAACTGATGCGGTTCGCTATTAGCACTCTTAAATATATTTTGTTTGATATCAGTGTTTAATTTTGGGCAGCTAGTCCATTTTGACCACCATTGGAGGTTTGTCCTCAAGCTTTAGTTCAACATGCAAGTTTTAGTATATCAGTTGACACAAAAAAATGCCTCAAAAACTCTCTTTTTTAACATAATAATTGTTTTAAACTGTTTCTTAGTTTAAAAGAGAGGCTTTGATATAAAAATATACAACTTGACTGGTTTAATAAAGATTTAATACAACTCGGAGTAAAATATGCGGAAAATAATTTGCTGAGAAAAGTTCAAAGTCTGTCGTCAATAAGATAGTTACATGGTAGTGAAGATAACCCAGCCTGTCGGAGAAACGTATATGGAAATTCATTGAAACAAGTTGAAATAGTGTCAAGGTGACGCAAGTAACAAGTTCAAGTAAGGACATTTTAACAACGATTTTTAACGCAAAGAATTCATAAGTTAACATGCGATTTGTGAACAATTTTTAACGAAACTTTGTTGCGGCAACATGTTGCATTGAAAGTTGTTGTTATAGTTCCCCTAACTCCAATTCTTTTTTCGTGTAGATTGAAAGCACCCCTAAAATTGTGAAGAATGTCGAGTTGAAGTTTTTGTAATATGCAAATAAGACATGTGATGACGTAAGATAAGGAAAGAAGAATTGTGGAACATTTAATATTGTGTATATCATCAAAATTATACATCGAACATTGTCAAAACTTTGCACGTATATACACTCTACCAAATTGAAGAAGATAGTTTAACTGATATAGTTGCCATAGCAACAAATTAGTTTCCAAACCTTTTAAACAAAAAAATTGAGTTATGTGTTCTCTCAAGTGCTGACCATTTTGTAGTTAGTAATAGTGGATGGAGGTTCCACAAACTTAACTAATGTGAAACTAAAGAGTTGATGTTGTACAGAAGTCTGAAAACGTCTGAAAACGAATTCGTTAATATGACGACCATTCTCGTACCCAGACCCTCGCGCTGCCCCCCCTCCGAAGGCTCTGGGATTCCCGACGGATTCCCGACGCAGTGACGTCAGGCGCATTCCAAACATTCCAAACTCTCGTGCCCAGACTCATGGTATAAATGGCTTGTCATTTTCCCTCCTCGGCAACAAATCTCGTGTATAAATCTCGTGTTAATCGTATCGTATCCATCATGAATCGCGAGGTAAACGAAGCTATGCGTTAGAAAGAACGGGACAATCTAGTTTAGTGTTAAAGAGGAAACAGAAAGATGCCATAACAGCCATCGTTCGACGTTCGCGGAGTCGAAGACATCACAGCTGTATTGCCAAGCAGATTTGGCAGATTCAATATTTATCAACTTCTTCCCCTGGTGTTTGACTAGTCTACAATCTAAAACGAGGAACATCAGCCCACTCTGGAAAGAAAGTGTTGTTTTGGTCAACTCAGTTTTAAACGTACTCATCGAAGACCAACTGGCGAAACGAAAGAATATGGGATTGAAGGCTGTTGTTTTGAGAGACGATCGCAACATGATAAATATTAGTTTATAGTATTATATTTTCGAATTTAAATGTGGTGTATTGCTGTTATTAGATTTGTCAAATTATATCAAACGTACGTTTATGGCAAACAGAGTGTACATTGTGAAATTCTTATTTTGTTGAATTTGTTTGAATTATTTTCATTGTTTCGTAAAGCCAATCAGAACCCTCATATTTCCAGAGATTCCCAGAGCCACTTCACGCATCAGTGCGTGGGTCTGGGTACGAGAATGTATGACGACTAGATAACTTGAACGTCTCTTTTAGTTTGATGATGTGTATATACGTGCAAAGCTTTAAAAAAATGTGATAAATGATTTTGATGATATACGCGATATTAAATGTTTCGCAATTCTGCTTTCCTTATCTCGCATGCTTTATTTGCATATTACAAAAACCTCAGTAACTCAAAAACAAAAATTGATATCGTCGAATTTTAAAGGACAGTCTTTATTATTGTAGAGGTGTCCTCAATTGAAACAAAAACATTTTAGGGGTTAGGGACACTGTAAAAATTGTTTTGTGTAACATGCATCACCTCAACATTATTTGAATGAATTATTGAGTTATTTTGAGAGTCTTGATGCGCAGGGGACATTATAGCCTCCTTCGCAGGCGTTCTTTGCGGGCCTCGATATTGTCGTCCCCCACTAACGCCTGCTCAAACGAGCGACACATTCCGTTCCTTTTGTGTTTTAATGAATTACACCATTGTCGTGCTAAATAAAGCCGTCCTGGACCAATGAAATTACACCATTGTCGTGCTAAATAAAGCCGTCCTGCTACTATTTTGAAAAGTTTAGCCTAGAACTTCACGAAATTTACGAAGAATACTGTTTTGACTATGTTCTTGCTGCCTATGCAAACAAATAAGCGTGAAAGTTAGTGTAGAGCGTAAGAGAAATTTAAGATTGTAAACAAAAGCTCAAAGCTAAGGTGTCTTATAGTGTCTGAAGCGACTGCCCGAATTAGTTTGCTCGAAAGCTAATATTTCGCTTACTATAGCTCCGAGCTTTACAAAATTTACGAAGAAAATAAATCTATGCGGAAAGCTTTAAAAAAGTTACAAGTGTCGGCGAAATGTATCTAACGGATAATAATTATTTACCTGGATGTCTGGCCAGCTTCATATATTCCAGTGACGCTTTTAACTTTATTTCATGCGATTCACAGTTACAAAATCATCTTATTGATTCTGTTCACGCAAAATTTTTACTAAACCGTATAAGCAATAAATAGTCTTCGAAATATTGGTTAAAACGGTCAGCTCAAGCCTCAAGGTCTATAGCTGTAGATGCATGGTATCGGATTCGCCGATTCAGATTTTCTTTCGTTGTCCAACGAATCCGTCGCAGTAGTCTCATTTACAGGCGTTCTTTGTATCGGTCCTATATAAATACTCCATCTTCACTATAATTATAAATATACCGCACCAACCCTTCCCTTTCATATGAATTTAGATCGGTTAACTTTCATCAAGCTCGGTCATGTTGTATATATGGCCAAGGTGAAGGTCAGCCTCCCAGATTTTAGGAGCCTATCTCTGATTGGTCAATCTCTCGGAACGGAATGTGATGCTCGTTTGAGCAGGCGTTAGTGGGGGACGAAAATATCGAGGCCCGCAAAGAACGCCTGCGAAGGAGGCTGGGGACACTAAGGACACGCTAGGGAACTGGGACGGCAAAAACCTTTTAAGATGTTTTACGGGACCAGTTGTTGACTTGACAGAAAATTATCTGTTGGTTAAGACTAATCCACTAATGTTAATTATTCGGACTTCGTACAAGTATCCCTTGCTTTTATAGAAATTTTAGCCAGGGTATTAACAATTCTTGATTTTCATTATTTTTAGTCCAGTGTTCCACGATCGCCTATGAAAGATGATCTTGACAGTGCAATTAATGATCAGGATAACCCAGATGATTTATGTCGGTAGGTAACACGTGGTAATTTTTTTCCTGAATTTTATCCTAAAATTTTTCTTTGTTCCTTATTACATATTTTAAAAAAAAATTAAAGTCAAACAATTTTTTTTTCCAACATTCTACTTGAATTGTTTCTACAGGAGTGACTATTTCCAGGCCCCAAGAGTGCAAGGCATTTCCAAATTAACGTTTCACCCCGTTTAAGGGGGTATTTACAAATATGCATGTAAAAGTGTGTTGTTGCGTTCACGCATTTCTAGTTATATAAATATAATTATGGTTTGTTTACTCATTATAAATAATTTTTAAGGTTTATCAATAATTTAAAAGCTATTTAAATTATATAAGGTATAATAAGTTAAAACCTATTTAGGTTGAAAAAATCAAACCGAAAAGTTTCTGTAGATCACAATAATTTTGATTTCCAAATGTTGAGTAATTTTTTCCCCACTTCTAATTTTTCTTTATGAATTATTTTAAAGTGCCTATGAAACGAAAATTAAGTCTGTCTTATTTGAAAGAACACTTAAAATGATAGAGTAACATCTTTTGAAGTTTTTCGTTTCCTTGCTTCGTTCTTGAGATATTTCAGTTTGTTTGATATGCAAATTAAACATTTGTGCATAATGAGTTATTGAAAAAAGTTATATATCTTTGCTATTGTCACACCAATATAATTCGAGGGAAGCATGTGCGTGTGTTTCGCCCAGAACACTAAACATATACATTAGATATATAACGTTTTTCGATAACTCATTATGCACGTGTGACGTCGCAAAATGTGACATCAAACAAACTGAAATATTTCAAGAACGAAGCAAGGAAACGAAAAACTGCAAAAGATGTTACTCTATCATTTTAAGTGTTCTTTCAAATAAGACAAACTTAATTTTCGTTTCATAGGCACTTTAATGATTTGATTATTTATTTAGAGAAAGCAAAACAAATAATTGTTAAATGAGTGCTGCTGTTCAAAAAACTTCTCCTTGGTTTGTGAGGATCAAATAAAATTGGTTTTAAAGTTTAATTTTAACGCTGTATCCAAACGCTTTGCTTTGGGCATATTACTGTGAATTGGCAACCTTAGCTGTCCATTCGAGCCCCAGCAACTCAATGATTAATTGGTTATCTATCCTTATATGGGAGAACATTTTTTTGAAAATTTGGGCTTAACGAACGTCTACCGAACTCCGTTACACAACGCTTTCACAGGCATACGCCATATGCACACTTACCATGCGCCTTGACATCACTTATACTAATTCTAGCACATGCCTGCATTATGATAGCCTATCACTGTCATGCATTCGGTAGTTGGCATGTTTTGTGAAGTAATTGAGCTAAATCTTTGAAATATCGGTATTAATCTAAATATACCCGTTCTTGGGATTTGTCTTAAATCTGTCTAATCACTTGTAATCTTCTAAATCTATTTAATAGAGGCGAGAATTTGTGGTGACACCACGTTTTATACCTAAACAAATATTTAACAATTATTCACCGAAGTGGAGGTGAATATCTACGCTATTCACCGACACTGAGGTGAATAATTGTTTTAGCATATATCTCATAAATGAAAAAAACAAGTTTAACATTCTTGTATTTTTTGGTAGTTTTATACAAGACACGGCCGCTAGCAACTTGTCGTACTCGATATTTGTCGACAAAACAGTTTTTACAACTTTTGAATATATTAATGGCTAGAAAATTGTAAAGAAACATACCTGTGGACACTCTTCCACTTAATTTTGTTGACTTTTCTCGTTATTCTACAACATCAACCTTGTTTATCAACAAAATCTCCTGCTTCGGTAAACAAAGCAAAACTGGCCGCCATTTTGTTTTGCCCGCAGGTGAATAGTGCAGGATATCCCGAGCTAGAGAAACCAATCAAAACTCATTAATAATTCATGAGGACAATTAAAAAGAAATTAAAGTTTAATCAGTGTCTTTATATGTGATAAAGATACCTCCTGATTTACATAAACTTTAGCTTTGATTTTCTCGGCTTAGACAAGGTTGTTTTTCAAACTTACTACGCCAATGAACTTACCAAGTGGTTCGTTTTTGAAGCCGCTTTTGAAGCCGTTATATCTGATAAAACACTCCTGCTCGTTTATTAAACAGTACATAAACGTGGTGTTACCACGAATTCACGCTTTGTTGCCATACAAACATTCAAAGATTTTTTGTTTTGTTTTTTCTTTCTATAAAGTAGGTCTATCTTGCCAACTTGTCTCATTGATAACCTTCTGAATTTTGCTGGAACACCCAAGGTGCGTATTCCTTATCTCTTTAAATCTAATTGATTTTACTGAGGATCCTCAAGAAACAATTGAGTATCATCAACCAACTGATTGAGGATCCTCAAGCAACAATTGAAGATCCTTAAGCAACAATTGAAGATCCTTAAGCAACAATTGAAGATCCTTAAGCAACAATTGAAGATGCTTAAGCAACAATTGAAGATGCTTAAGCAACAATTGAAGATCCTTAAGCAACAATTGAAGATCCTCAAGCAACAATTGAAGATCCTCAAGCAACAATTGAAGATCCTTAAGCAACAATTGAAGATGCTTAACCAACAATTGAAGATCCTCAAGCAACAATTGAAAATCCTTAAGCAACAATTGAAGATCCTCAAACAACAATTGAAGATCCTTAAGCAACAATTGAAGATCCTTAAGCAACAATTGAAGATCCTTAAGCAACAATTGAAGATCCTTAAGCAACAATTGAAGATCCTCAAGCAACAATTGAAGATCCTCAAGCAACAATTGAAGATGCTTAAGCAACAATTGAAGATCCTCAAGCAACAATTGAAGATCCTCAAGCGACAATTGAAGATGCTTAAGCAACAATTGAAGATCCTCAAGCGACAATTGAAGATGCTTAAGCAACAATTGAAGATCCTTAAGCAACAATTGAAGATCCTTAAGCAACAATTGAAGATGCTTAAGCAACAATTGAATATCCTTAAGCAACAATTGAAGATCCTCAAGCAACAATTGAAGATCCTTAAGCAACAATTGAAGGTCCTTAAGCAACAATTGAAGATCCTTAAGCAACAATTGAAGATCCTTAAGCAACAATTGAAGATCCTCAAGCAACAATTGAAGGTCCTCAAGCAACAATTGAAGATCTTCAAGCAACAATTGAAGATCCTTAAGCAACAATTGAAGGTCCTTAAGCAACAATTGAAGATCCTTAAGCAACAGTTGAAGATCCTCAAGCAACAATTGAAGATCCTTAAGCAACAATTGAAGATTCTTAAGCAACAATTGAAGGTCCTTAAGCAACAATTGAATATCCTTAAGCAACAATTGAAGATCCTCAAGCAACAATTGAAGGTCCTCAAGCAACAATTGAAGATCCTCAAGCAACAATTGAAGATCCTTAAGCAACAATTGAAGGTCCTTAAGCAACAATTGAAGATCCTTAAGCAACAGTTAAAGATCCTCAAGCAACAATTGAAGATCCTTAAGCAACAATTGAAGATTCTTAAGCAACAGTTGAGGAACTTCCAGCAACAATTGAGGATCACCAACCAACAATTGAAGATCTTCAAGCAACAATTGAGGATCTTCAAGCAACAATTGAGGATCTTCAAGCAACAATTGAGGATCTTCAAGCAACAATTGAGGATCTTCAAGCAACAATTGAGGATCTTCAAGCAACAATTAAGGATCTGTATGCAACAACTAAGGATCCTCAAGCAACAATTAAGGATCTGTATGCAACAACTAGCGATCCTCATGCAATAACTAAGGATCTTCAAGCAACAACTAAGGATCCTTTGAGGATCGTTAAGTAACTATTGAGAATTTTTTTGCGACAGCTAAAGAACATCAAGCAACAACTGAGATGCACTACATAATTATCAACGAAATTTTTCACCCGCCGAACTTAGCTGAGTAACTACTCAAAAATACATTATTTCTATAGCCATGATTATGAATAAGACTATGGTCTCACCCTAATTTCTGCAATATATCTCAGTAGTAATTTTAAGCATTTAAAATACGACTTAAAAGTTGTGAAGTTGCTTTATTTTTGGTCTTACTCCCGAAATACAGTGTCAGTTTGAAACTTTTAGGGTAGCCGATGAACGGCATGACGAAGCTCTCTCGTGTTTATGCTATCTTTAATTGTACATATTTTGTTGAAAAGTATAACTTGCCTGTGTCTCTTGTTTGATTATGGAAAACTTTTAAGTTTGAAAAGCTTTGTTTTACTTGTGATGTTCTTTAGGGAGTGCTTTTGTTGCAGCAGTCTGGCGCTATGAGTGAATGTGTGTCGTATATGTACGAGAGATATAAGAAAAAACTTCAGGTAACTTTGATCTGTTTCTTGTATTATTATTATTATAAGTAATGCCATGGCTTGCGGGAAATTGGTGATTTAATGTCGTTCAAAAGCTTGGGAAGGCTTGATGGGACATTCTTGAATCACTAGTTTCTCGAAATGTTATGGCATTATTTTGTAATTATATCATGATAGCAATGTTTGGAATTCTTTTGGGAATTATAACGTGTTATAAAAGTATAGATCGTTTTCATCTGACGTCACCAGAGTGCAATATAACGGTCGGCCACCGGCCATATTCCGCGCAAAACGCGGATATGGCCGTCCACTGATTGCTCTGCACGAACATTTTGGCCGACCATTTGGCCGCAGTAATTTCTCCCTCATTCTCGCAAAACCAAAACGTAATCGGTTACACGTGCAAGGGAAGATGTTTTCCCGCATTGAGCCAGCCTTTTCTAGCGCACTCTGTTTTGAGTCGTTAAGTGCGAAATATCGCTTATTCGCTTGTTTTTAAACTTCGAAGCTAATTTCTCAAACTGTCTGTATAATCTGCTTAATTAAGTACTGAACTTATATTATGTTATATAGTAAATTAGTAATACCTGTTAATATTTTTTGTCATGTATTAGGATAAGTATGTTATATTTATACTGTGACTAAGTTGTTGTTCTATTGACCATTGTGCATACGGTTGTGCCAGTGAGGTTGTTACAATGTATTGTTCAAGCCAGAGTACAACTTTTCTTCTATTTAAGTTTTATTTACTTTTCGTTTAAGTTGTTAAATTAAAATTAAAAAAATTGTTCTCCATTGAATTCAAAAAAAATTATTGTCCGATCATGTCCAACCAAAACCTGGGTTGGTCTGACATAATGTCAGATCAAGTTTTTGGAATTATATTGCACTCTGGACATATTGTGGCCATATTGGTGTACCATCTTTATCCTATGGGAATTTAGCTCTATTCTTACTCAAATATTTCGTATTGTTTTACCACCCCAATGGGGTCACCGATCACGTGAGTAAAAACGATCTACAGCTGTCGAGATTTATGAACTGTGATGATTTTGTGAATGACACAGTTTAAATTAACGTAATGGGTTAATCAAGCTTAATGTCCCTTGTGAGTAGTAAAATTGAATGCGCTTTAATTTGCAAGGACATTCACAAAAACTATGTTTTACGATGGTTAGACCGCATTGAAAAAAATTATCCCGAGTGCTGAGTGCTTAAAATTTGTGTCAGGTGGTCCTGCCCGCCGTGGCTGCCTACACCCATGCTCGAGTTGATACTTTTATATTAAAGAGAACAATATATTAGCTTTCTGAGATAGAAAACGCATTTTATTTTTTTATCAATCGTGAGCGGGTGGAATCCTAGGTAATGCTGCAATTTGATTGGCTGCGTGAGCGGGCAGTTTTTACGATATCTGACCACGGGCCGAAAGTGATATTTTTTTGACAATTAAGAATTTACTGTTGATCAATTTTTATAACTATTTCGCTTGATGCTGGAGAAAATAGATTCAGAGGAAAGGTGATTACGATATGAATGACTCATTTTATTATCCAAATGCTTCTGACAATTGTGAAAACAACAAATTTGTGGAAGAAAAGCCAGAAAAACTGTTTATACAAACAAAAATCAACGAGACAAGTTATAAATTGCTTAACGACAACATCCCGAAAACACTTTAAATATACATTGGAGACTGTATTTCGAATCACTCGTTGAAATATATACAAATATAGTGACATACCACTACAGGACGGAAATCTTTTGAGAAAATTTCATCTGTTTTCCATATCCCAGAGTCGACAAAACAACATTGAAAAAACAATGAAATAATTATAAAATGCACCAAACTCAGACAAATCTCCTGACATGCTGACTCTGTCGTGTCATGTCTTTGCAAAAAACTTACAGATGGCTTATCACAAGCATTTTTGTCGTGATACTCGAACAATATAATGCACTTTCAGTATCCATGTTTATAATGTTTTCAAAGCGACCTTCCACTTTCAAGCGAACGGGCGACGAACGAGCAGCCATGTAAAACCAAACAAGCGACGAAAAACGATGAAGAATCTTAGTTAACTAAACATTGACAACACACGGACAGCCTTTTAGCTTTTCTTCGTAACTGTATGTTAAAGTTTTGATTGTTTCGCCGTCCACAAAAAAGGTTATTACAAGCTTCGTGTCAATCCCAGGCAGCTTGTTGTCGTTGACTTAACTGAACTTTAGACTTGAATAACACGTGAATATAATTATTTTAATTACGCAACTTCCTATTACGCAACATAATTATGATAAAAAAATAAATATGTTATTTACCGTTTTTAGTCGGTCCGTATAGAAAAAATATTTTCCCTCGGTCTCAAAAATGTCCTTCGGCCTTGGGTCGTTTCTGGGACCTTGGGAAAATATTTTTCTATACGGACCTCGCTGCCTGTAAATAACATATACATACTCACAGGAAATACTACAACTTGCTCTAGTTTCGTTTTTTTCGTATTTCAGTATAAGATCTTTCTTAATTTTATATTGGCAATTGTTTCTTACAGGTTAGCAAATGCGAGAAATTTGGCTATGGAGTTATGGTGACCCAAATTGCTGCCACTTGTCCTGGAATAGTGTCTTTAAAAACATCAGGTAATTACATGACTGTTTCTAAATTGTATAAAAGTTGAATACTTTTATACCTAAGGTCATAAGGGATGACAATCCAGTTATATTCAGATCAGTGCTGATAAAGTTTCTGAAAAAAGTAACGATTATACATGTAGCTAGTTTCTTGTTACTAAGTTACTCGCGGCACTTGCCTGGCTATATAGTGATTGGAAAATCTTATGTTAAAAATAATTATTTTAAAAAAGAAATTTTTATTGAAACGTTTTATTGGTGATTAGCAAGTTTTTGTGGAAAAATCAAACCGATAAACAAATTTTGTTAACTATTTATAACGCGTTAAATACTGCTTTGTTTTGTCTAAACAAAAGCAGGAAATTATTACACGCTACTTTTGTTAGTGTTCAATATGATTATTTTGCGTTTCATATGCTTTAGGATTCGTAAGTAGTCTTGTTCATGATCTGTGGTTTTGCTTGGAAGGGGGCCAGGATGATAATAAAATCTTATCACCAAGAATCAAGGAGAACAATACAGAGAAAACGTTACATAAGGTAATATATATGCATGTTGAGGGAAGTTTTTAATTTACTGCGTATACCAAAGTGTACCGTGGTCCCATAGGTTCTACGCCCCCCGTTTCACCCTCGAAATGCTGAAAGCGGCGAGAGAACCTCTGGTCAAAGACGCCACCAATCGTGCTTTCATCTTATGGTAATCTAATTAAATCCCGACTAATTAAAACACTTACCTAACAGATTTATCCTCCAGGGAAGAAATTGATTTACCCCACTTGCAGATTTCAAATGGTTTTTACGGGGTCAAAAGACCGAAAGATATTGTGGCTCTTAAAATATGAAATGGAGCTTGCTTCCTGCGCAACTTTATTAGTCTGAAATTGAAGTTAGGAGCCGCAGTTGAAATAAGATAGTCGTTAATAGTGTTAGAGTTAAAGTTCCTATGAGGTGAAAAACTCGTTGGCATGTTCTTTTTGTTTTAGTGAACAGGACAAACGCATTCACCAAAAATTTCGAGAGAATTCGACGTGTAGTTTTCGAACTATGAACTTCAAGAAATTCAGGCTTCTCAGTAACAATGTTTGAAGACGTACATAACAGCATCAATGATCCTTCTGCGTACGTCATAAGTCATTGTTACCAGGAAGCCAAAATTTAGGCATGGCAAACATTGAGAGTTCATAGCTCGAGAACTATACTATAGACCTTTTTCATAAGTATAGAATACGTAATTTTCACCCTTGATGTCAATTTCTTTTCAATTTTGTGTTTGAATTTTTTTAAATTTTGTTTATTGTCTTAGCTTTTTTTGCATTTTTAATAGAATTCAAAAAGCTGAAAGTGACGTCAATGGCAGAAAATGACGTATTTTGCACTTACTAAAAGGGTCTATACGCAAGTATACCCTGCAAGTCAGAGCCCCTTTCCGACCTACGCAGGCTTCGGGGGAAAGTGGGCTCTGCCAACACTGAACTCGATATTTCTTTTTGAGCGTGCGTGAGCGGTTGCCAAGATACTATTTTGGGCCCAGACTCTAACGCGTTACTTGCTATTTTCCTGCTTGCGCGTGCTCATAAACTAGAACTTGTTTGACCAGTTCAAAACCTGACTGACTCGCCCCAAACTTGGGGCGAAGATCGAGTTTGTTGGCATAGCTCACTTTCCCCCGAAGCTTGCATAGGTCGGAAAGGGCCTCTGACTCGCGGGGTAATACGCAAGATGAAGTATTCAGTGAATTGTTCTTTTTTTTGGCATATACATTTGTGAATGTAGGCCTTAGGTGATTAATGCAAAAAAGTGAGCAAGTAAACGGGTTTTTCACTTCATAGGCAGTGTTAGCTTGGGTTGCGGTTTTCTGCTCCACTATAAGATAAAGTACTTTGCAGTTCACTCATAAGTCTTTGTTGTTTGAATGTTTTCTTCAGGTTTTACTAAACCTTCTGAACATCCTGTCCTCGTTTCCAGCGGTCTATGAACTTGTGGTGAACCAATCTCTGTCAAGTGTTTCACCAGTACTGCGAGATGACAATGTGTCAACCAGTAGGAACAGATATTCTTACCCAACTACTATTGTGGTACGTTGATATCCCTCGTATGTTTAAAATATGAAATGGAGAAAGCATTTAACACAACAATATGAAACAGCTATGGTTAAATATGAAAATCTGTGACTGTCTTGACCATATCTCAATAGCTCAATGGTCAGAGCGCCGATGCGGTTGATTCGGAGACATTAGGTTCGACTCCTTCTTGTGGCATTTTTGCGTCTACAGATTGCGTTTGCGTTTACGCAACCATATAGCGCTATGTCAGCAGCAAGGATGTTTCTGTTATGTGCCTTACTATGTTTTGTCCAACCTCGTACCCAGGCTCTCTTCAACCCGCAGCGCAAAGAAAAGACCCTGGTGTATCATGGTCACGTGACTACCAAATTCTGGTTGTGACAAATTTTGTTTGGACAGGGGTGGGGTGGAGACGGTTTGAAGCTTCTTGCCTGAAAGATTTACCGTTTGAGAAAATGAGAAAATACTTCGATCTTGGATTCAAGGGTTCAGTGAAGTAGGCTATGATTATGATTTTCGAATATGTTCACAAAAAAAACCGGAAAACTTACGAGAGACTCGCGGCGCAGACAAGTGAAGCAAAGAAGCATGCCGCAGAGGGTAAATAATTTATCCGCTGAGATTCCATTTCTTATCTAGCTGCTCAGGGTTTTTTGCTATAATGCTATCCTTACACACACTACTTGTTTTGATGTGAATACTACGCAAATTATCAAAGTGTCACTGTGGAGCGGAGAGGACGAGACAATTTTTTTTATATAAACAAGTGAAATAAACAGAGATAATCGGTACTCAAACTTGAAGGTTGATCATTAACTTTAAACGAACAATTATCGACAACATACATCATACCAAATAAATCGAAACAATATAAAGCGCGGAGATATTTTCCTCGGCTACGTACTTGTCGCCTTTGTTTATCCAATTTAAAACTTCTGCCGTCTGGGTAAATGTCGACGATCGTCGAGCCGTTCGAACTTCTCTCCGCTCAATACTTCAATAATTTACGTATAGTATTCACATCAAAACATACAAGTTGTATATAAGAATATAAAGCATTATAGCAGAAATCTTGAGCAGCTAGAGAAGGAAGGAGAATTTGAAATGGTATTAAAATTATTTACCGCGAGTCTCACGTACGTTAGCCATTTTTTGTGAACAGCCGTTTTTCGAAAGTATTCATAGTCATATCGTGAACCCTTGAATCCAAGAGCGAAGTATTTTCTCAAACGGTAAATCTTTCGGCAAGAAGCTTCAAATCTTCTCTACCCCACCCCTGTCCAAACAAAATTTGTCACAACCAGATTTTGGTAGTCACGTGACCATGATATACCAGGGTCTTTTCTTCGCGCTGCGGGTTGAAAAGAGCCTGGGTACGAGGTTGTGTTTTGTCAAGCTACAGGTCGCCCAGACGCATGATATGACAAGCGACCAGTAAACTTGTTCTCAGGGCCTTACGGGTTTTGCGCGGTGGCCGAGAAGCATAATTAAGATTACGTCAGCCTCGTACACTGAACGCCGTTGCGTGACAAATTTCATGAACCATGCACATCTGCACCATGCAATACTGTTTGGTGAAACTTGTCTCGCTTCCTGTGGTTAACAAACCTTTAGACGCATGCCCGCAGTGCGTACCTGTGTTTCATATTGTTGTTAATGTTTAAAATAATTTTTTGATTGTCAAATAATTTACCATATACCACATCGTCACTTCCGGGTTGTTTTTCTTAGGAGGTGATTGAAAGATTAGTACTGATTGATTCAGAAGATAAAGTACAACTGTTGCTGAACTTTGAAGAATCGCATTTATTTGGATTGAGGTTAGAGTGATGTGTACTGTACCTCCGGCAACGGGTTATTAGGAAGTGTTTACTGGCAAACGGTCCATCCCCGGCGGCAACTACGCTGACTTACCACACGTACACACGTATGAATACAATGCTTGATTCATTACTTCACAACGCACACACAACTGGGAGTGTGGAGAATCTTGCTGTTGTATCCAGTGTTGGTTAAGGTGGCTCCATACAGTTTCTAGAAAAATGGAGAGAAAAGCGGGGGAGGGAGAGGAAAAAATATAAGGGATGAAACACCAAACGTTCAACGTGGAATGTGTTCCGCAAGTAGCCAAGACATCTCGTATCGTCGGGAGCCACCGTTAGAATACTGAAACCGACTGAAACTCAGAGTCAGATGAATGTGCAATAAATCAATAATCCTGAGACTTCCCGCTTTATCCGAAAAGCTTATCGTAGGATTTCGTAGCTATCCGAAGTGTTAACGATGATGTAGTGTCCTAGCTACTTGCGGAACACATCTCCCGAAAATACGATATGTAATTTAGCTGCAAAATCACGGCTAAAAGTTGAGATTTTGCATCATTTTGATTTATATTTTATAAATGAATCATTATTACAACTACTTCGCTCAATTGCCTTACAATTTTAATACCTATAGGCGCTTAAAATGTTGTTCAAAACAAGGAAGAATTCGTGTTTCATCCCTTTATTATTTTCCTAAACACACCACGATCGAGTGTGCCACAGTCCCCAGCGCGTCTTTCGAGTCCGCCACAGGGTGCCCACGCGCTGCCAAGATGGGCTCCCTGTGGCTCAACTCCTCGTACAGAGCGACCATGCATTAAATACACAAAGAATTATATAAAAAAAACTTGTAATACACCAGAGTAAAATTCAAATTTCATGACCAACACTGTTAACCGAGTGACTTCTGCAGCATAGTACTGCTCTTTATGTAAGGGCTCGTCTGACATGCACGGGGTCTGACGCAGCATCGTCTTGGAAATACAGCTAAGCCATAATGAATACACCTTCCTACTACACTACGTACCGTAGGAAAGTATTTTGTTTGCACTCGTACGATTTATGCAAAATCGAAATTTTGCACGTCCCTTGGTCTATGACCGTTCTGTTTCCTAAACCATGGAACTGTCCAGTCTATTGTTTTTGTTTATTCAGCAGCAAGATTGTGGATATTAAAGTATTCCTAATCCCTAAAATGGTTTTGTTTCAATTGAAAGCACCTCTACAATAATGATGACTGTCCTTAAAAGTTCGGCTATATGAACTAGTCTTTGATGTTGTGTATATTATCAAATCAATTTATCGAAACATTTCAAAACTTTGCACGTACATACAAACTATCAAATTGAAAAAGATAGTTCAAGTTCTCTAGTCGTCATATTAGCGAATTAGTTTTCAGACCTCTAAATTTCGATATTAAAATATTCCACAGTTCTGCTTTCCTTATCGTATGTCATCACATGCTTTTTTTTTTGCATATTACAAAAACAAAAATCAATATTGTCGAACTTTCAACAACATTTTATAATTTTAGAGGTGCTTTCAATCTAAACCAAAAAATATTGAGTTTAGGGTCACTTTAAAGATTTGCCTTGAAATAGCTCAAATAGGCGACTTACACTAAGAAGTCACGTGATCTCAGTCCTCTTAAAATAGCTGTTATGGGATTATTACTTTTTATTATATAAAATAGAGTGTTTTATTGATTTTTCCGCCACTAATAAAAGTGATAATCTCACATGTGCGATTATTTATGATAATCGCACATGTGACGATTATCGCTGAATCAGCATTATAGTTTAACGCAATTTTTGCAAGGCAATAGGACAAATTTTTTTATATAATAAACAGAACAATACATGGATGCTTGGAAATATGAAATTTATTTCTCGTGTTGAACAGGATATGTCACTCGTTCGCTTCGCTCACTCGTGAGATATCGTGGTCAACACTCGAAATAAATTTCATATTTCCGCACATCCATGTATTATTCTCTATATAAAACGGATATAGGGTGGAGTTTAGTTTTTTCGAAACTTGCATTGTCGTAGAGATAACGGCAATATTGTAGCTGGTCCCGTGACTAAAAAAATGTTTTACATATGTACAATATCTTCTTCAAAAGCAATTTTTTCCACTCAAACCTCAACAAACACGTAGAAAAACGGTTTGATATCGAGCATGCCAATTTTTAGCAGAAACAAATAACGTTTAACATGATCAAAACACATTTTGTTTTTGGCCGCCATGTTGGATGACAGCAAAATACATTTAGATAGTAAACATTATAACTCCTGCTAAAACTTGTCATGAACAATATCAAACCGACTTGTTATATGTTTCTTGTAATTTGAATGGAAAATTTGCTTTTCAAGAAGATTTTGTACATGAATGAAATTTTTACTATACTGTAATCATGTAACCAGCTACAATATCGCCGTTTCCTGTAAAACACTGCATTTTTTGAAAATCAAAATTTTTAAATTTTACTTTAAACACCACCCTATATCCGTTTTATAGAGTTATAATTCTATACCTGATATTTTCAGAGGATTGAGATCACGTAACCTCTTAGTGCAAGTCGCCTATTGTAGATCTGGTTGTTATTTGACTTCTGATGTTTATTATTTGTGTGTGTTTAGGTTACTTAACGTGATGTGTACATCGCTCGACACATTCCTTCTTCTACAGACTCAATATAACATTCAAGAAGTTTTGCTGCAACTCCAGGCCAAAAGCACGCTACGTGACAGGTTTGAGTCTTTACAGAAAGATTATATTTTCTAAGTGCTAGCGTTTCTTCATAGATTTGAGTCTTTAAATATAGGATAATGCCGGAGCTCCGAGGCCTTCTCTAGGCTTTCATCTGAATAATAATTCATTGTTTTTCATTGTTTTGTGGTAATTGAGGCGGAGTAGGAGGTTGTTATTAAAAATAATTACCTCCATTTTCAGCTTAGCCACTATAGTCGAGTAACTAAACCTTGTGGTTGATGTATTTTATATAGGTCCAAGTTTGTAGTAGATGCTTGTTCAATGGAGCGTAATCATATTCTTGTGAGAACATATCTTGTCGGAGGACCGTCTGAAAGAAATCTTCCTCCAAGAACGTTATCAAAGGTAAATACTATATTATGTTTTGCTTCTGAATCTATTATTTACTCTTTTTTGTATATTTTTTGTAGATAGTCAAGCTTCATAAAGTTTTTGTTTGATTCTTAAACACGAAAAGAACAGGGAAGGAAAGGAAAAGAAAGGAAAGAAAAGGAAACGAATGGGAGAGAGATAAATGCCAAGGGAAGAGAAAGAAAAAATAGGAATGGAGTGAAATGAAATGTGGTGAAGTGAAGTGAAGTGAAGTGAAGTGACCTCCAAAAGTTATAATGGAGAGCAACTAAATCTGCAGACCAAAAGTTATAATTGCAACGAAAAGCAACTAAATCTGCAGAGAAACTGTAAACGTTACAAAATAATTCGTATTTACTTGCTTTGTGTGAAGATAAAGCTCTCTCTATTGAGGGAAAACAACCTTTCGAAAAAACGTCTGTAACATGCACTATACATGTATACGTACCGCAAATATCACTTCAACTACATCTCATGCAAACGCTACCGCTTAGCAGTATGTTTGACTATGAATTTGGAATGCTTGGCACCACATGCACTACATATATACGTACCACGCACGTATGTTGAGAATGTTATTACATTCTAGTTTTTGAAATTTACTTATTATTTTTGTAGGACTCTCACGAAGCACTTTCATTGCCGATGTTTTCATCATATCCTCCTCCATCATTAAGTTATCTTGTAACAGATTCAGCGACAAAACTCACCTCTCAAGGTAGTTATCTACATTTGACCTCTCACCTAGATCTGTCTTTTTGCTTAATATCTAAATCAGAAGGAAAATGGACTAATATATACCATAGGCGAGGAATGTTTTGTCTGCAGGACAGAGAAGTGTTTTGAAAAATTGAGGAACAAGTCTTTGAAGTTCTCTTCGAGGGTGCTTAATAAAGGCGTATGTAAAACATTGCATGGTAGCTACGTCTTACAAAATAGATGGTAAACTGCCGAGTCTTTTAGGAACCAAAAACTGACGTTTTTAGCGCTGCCCTTGATATTTTTCTCTGAAGAAGGCCTTATTTCGTTATTAAAAATTTCGGCAGTTTACCGCCATTTTACTTTACTCCATCCAAAGTATCTATACACAATCTAGAGAAGACTTTATTTAATACCATAATTTGCATTGAGTAATTAATTAGACATATGTGTTGGTACGTATGGATAGGTATAAGCTAACTGTAATAACCAAAAAGCCAGACTGGACAGTTATATAGCTAATTATAATAAATTATGTACAAGAGTAGACCAGATGAAAAGGTTACTGCAAGCACTAGAACATTTATAAGTTACAGTACGATTGCAATAAGACATCTTTAGTTTTTCCTTAAATTTTGATTCCCCGAGATTCTTAATTTCATCATTCAATTTGGTTCGACACATTAGGACCAACAAATATACTTTTTGCGTCTTACAAAATACTGTTAAAATTTCATCAATTGTCACAAGAGGGCATAAAGGTAAAAGAGGGAATCTATAAAATTGGATTGCTCATTCGGCTCCAAAAATGAAGCCATCGGAGATGACGAATTTGGAGTACCAAGATGGTCGTATGTATGTTTGTATGTTTTCGTAGCACGAAAAGAGACGAAAAGAGCCACATTAAGAAAATTTTTGCTTTTGGTATCACTGTAACGGTTTAGAAGCTTAGTTTTTGCATTTGTTGGTATTATTAAGCAGTAAAACGTGTTATTTCGTAGTTTTTTGCTCTGCCCGGTAATCGATAAATTTACCTATATGACAAAACCCGTAAAAAACAACAAAATCAGTCAATAACTTCATTATTAAACTATTTAGATACCTTTGGTAGTAAAACATATGTCTTTACGAAGCCTTAGTATGTAGTTTGCAATTTCGGACTGTATTAGCTTATATTTTCCTTTTGTTTTCCACTTGTAAGTGGTAACAGTAAATTGCTATCTGACCATTTTCCGACGCCCCTGGTAAACTCTCACTACTCTTAACGACTTAAGCCCGCAAGGTACTCTGGACCTGGGGTACCAATATGACCGCCAGTGGCTTCAAAATATTTACTACTGAGCAATCCAGTTATAGGGGAATGCATAGTATTGGTCCAGTTCTATCCTAATTCCTCTTAAATTATTTTTTGATCTCGCGAGATAATTCTCGCGCGTAACTTGCGACTTATTGAGCAGCCGAGAATGGCATTAGATGTTTATATTACATTATATATGTATATATATATATATACAAACGAGCACGTGTGATTTTGTTCACGGAATGTCGCAAAGTGCTCGATACCATAAAGGTAGAGCGAATATAGTATAGTTTAAGTGGGCTTACCTCAAAATTTTGAGTGTCGCAACTGTCAGTTTCACGCGGGGCGATCTTCAGGCGAGTGAAGATCGCCCCGCGTGAAACTGACAGTTGCGACACTCAACATTTTGAGGTAAGCCCACTTAAACTATACTATATATATATATACATATACTAACAAACCTTTCAGAAAAGTAGAAAAGATCAAACTGTTTCTTGTTTAAGAGGAGTCTTGACTGTCTTCAATTCTTGAGTGAAACCTTTAATGAAACGTCTTTGTAATTCAATTCTTCAGGTCTTTTACAAAATATACTTCACTCTTACAAGACTTTTGCCGCCATTTTGTTTCCACTAGAGGAATGTGTAGACTTCCACGCAAAACCCACGATAGGCGTGACTAAAAATAACTTTAGAGGAATACACCTTTTCGATAATTACGTCACGCTTCATGAAAACGAGGCTCCCAGGCCAAGCTTCACAATTTTGATTATCATGGTAATCCCGCCATATTTGTTTATGGAAGAAGATGGCTAATAACGTCCAAGCTATATATGGTAGAAATACATCGTGTACGTATGTTGTTAGGCATTTCATAAGCTTTCATTTGGTGTATATTTTAAGTTTCTATGTTGTGTGTAACTTTTTAAAATGTCCAAAATGTTCGCACCATATATTGCTCGTCAAGTTATAATAATGGACTTCTCACAACTGTTGTAGAATTTCGGATATTGTTTCTAAAATACATAACGCACATATTAAACAGAAGATACTGTAAAATGCTATTTGCGGTAGAACGTTCAAGTTTCTAGCTTAAATGAAAGTATTTTAAAAATGGGAAAACGTACTACTCAGACCAAGATAATAGTACGTTTTCCAATTTTTAAAATACTTTCTCTTAAGCTAGAAACTTGAAAGTTCTACCGCAAATAGCATTTTACAGTATCTTCTGTTTTGATATGTGTTTCAAACTTGTGCGTTATGTATTTTAGAAACAATATCCGAAATTCTACAACAGTTGTGAGAAGTCCATTATTATTACTTGACGAGCAATATATGGTGCGAACATTTTGGACATTTTAAAAAGTTACACAGAACATAGAAACCTAACATATACACCAAATGAAAGCTTATGAAATGCCTAACAACATACGTACACGATGTATTTCTACCATATGTAGTTTGGACGTTATTAGCCATCTTCTTCCATAAACAAATATGGCGGGATTACAATGATAATCAAAATTGTGAAGCTTGGCCTGGGAGCCTCGATTTCATGAAGCGTGACGTAATTATCGAAAAGGTGTATTAGGATAGAACTAGACTATTACAAAACATTCCCTCTCTTACCTTTATTGCTATCTTGATTGTGCTTGTCTCTTTTAATTAGGTGAACAGTTAAGTACATTTTTGGAAAGTTCAGAACGCCACAGGTGACTATTTTATTACAAAAAGTTTCTGGGCTTGGGTAACATACGTTATTAGTAGAAACTTAGTAGTATACTATTCCAAATACTGCAATCTAATTGGCTACTCTAATCGATAGCTATTCGTCGATAGTGTGTGGGAAATTGAGTACCAGGACCCACACGGTCATGTAGTAAAACAACATGAAGACGATGAGGAGTGGGGGATTTGTTTACCTTAGTTGGTTTTCACTCAGAAACAATGGTTATGATATTTTCTTTAAATAATTCTAATAAACTAAGGTACACAAGTTAGTTTCTAAAACAATTAGATTGTTTCCTATTAATTTCTATTTAACCATTAGATGATGAGCTCAAAATCTCTGTGAGATAATAGGTGTTGAGGGCGCAAGCTTGAGTCATCTAGTATTTCATAGAAATTGAAAACAAATAATCTGATTGTTTTAGTAGAAATAACATACAAGAAAAAATTGCTTAATTTTGATTGGCTGAGAGCAGGGCAGTTTTAAGGAAATACAGTGCAGAAAAAAAGAGCATTTAGTGCAAACTTTTTGGTCCAATCAAAAACACTAAAAATGAAAAGAGCCAATTACGTTCTGTAATTGGTGAGTGGTATTTTCCAACCTCCTACCCAGGCTCTTCGTGCACAAAATATACAAAGATGGCAGCCAAGATTTGGAAATGTGGAGGATAATTCGTTCAAATTTCAAGCTATTTATTCTTTATTATTGTCAAGTAGAGTAGCTGCAAGAAAACTAGAAGATTCTTTGTGCTTTGAGTAAACTTTTCAAGTACATGTAGTGGTAGAAGAACGTTTTTAAACAACTAAATATACAAATAGTGGACTCAAATGAAAGAGCATTCAAATGTAAGTACAGTTGACTTGAACATTATAGCATGATTCTTCGTGCAATTTGGAAAAGAACATGCACTCGTGGGGTTTTCAAACATCTCAAATAGGACGTCCTTCGCACTTGTGCCATTTTGATAATCTTTGAAAAAGTCACTCGTGCATGTTGTTTTTTCCAAATTGCACTCAAAACCATGCTATTAGTATTACTAACCTGTATATATTAGTTCTTCAGGAGTATTTCCAAAAACACAGCATAACTATTGTTTCTGTGTGAAATGGTAAAATAATTCTTCACTCCCCGAGCCTCCATATTACTGCTTGACCGCGCGGGTAGTGGTACTCAATTTCCTACTCGCTATTGATCGACGAATAGAGTAGAGTAGCCAATCAGATTGCATCATTTGCAATAGCATACTAGCAAGTTTTTACTAAGAATAACATTATACAATATTGATACAATCTCGATTTTGATTGGCTAAAAGCAATGACAGTAAATCTAATTAGTAAATCTAACTAGTAAATCTAGTTGGGTTTTTTTTGGTTTTTTGGGTTATTTCTTTTTCCAGTTTCACGAAAAAAATCATACACTTTTTTATTTAGCAAAGAGTGGATGGAAAAGTGTCGTGATGCCTTTATTCTTACCTTGAAATTGCCACAGTCAAGGATTAAACCTAAAGGTAAAATAAACTTACTTACACTGCATGGTGACGTACCATTATTAAAAATGCAAATTACAGTACTTTTTGCGTTTACGTAGTAGACGTATCGACGTGGATGTTTTAGACTTTGTCGTCAAACCGGGTCAAGGTCAAATGATTTATTCGCCAGAAGGTTTTACGAAGTATGCGGACAGAAGACGAATATGATTTCTGCGTGATTTCGGCGTATGATATAGCGACATGAAATCAACCGAGTTCAACCAAGTGCGATTGAAGTTTACAAACATTTCCTGTGTTTACAGCCAGTGGACTTTTGTAAGCTATTTGAGGAAAGATTCTCCGCTTTTCAAGTAGTCAGGTGGCTTACGGTGGGATGATCGTTACAGAATTGACAAAAACACCAAATTTGGCAAAGATGTATAGTTTAGGGAAGTACTATAGATATTAGAAGGGGTGCCCAACGCGTTTCTTGAACATGATTGATGGAGGTTTAAAATTTTAAAACAAATTCTCTTTGGGTTGCATGTGGTAGTCACTTTTCTCTTCCAAATGTTCAGAAAAATAATATTCCAGGTTATATTTGACTATTTTAAACTGTCATTTCTTATTTCTAATCGAAAACGTCTTATATAAGATAAACATAATAGCTTGTTTAAAAAAAATCACTGAAGGCTAGTACCCAGTCACGCTCTTCCAATATTAACTTTCAAGATGGCGGCCAGCAAACGATTCTATTAAACCTGTAAGTATTGACAGTTTTACTTCTACTAAGTCGGCATCTGGACAACATTGGCCAACAAGCTGTGCCGTCACCAGAGCAGTTTGCTTGGAACAGAGTTGACAGCTGTGCATGGGTCCCTAAATGGAATTAGCATCCCAGAGGTTTCAATGGTGTGCATTGAACTGATCAAGTGCTGTTGCAAAGGGTCATATACACGATGCAAATATGCTAAGGCTTACTTAAACTACACACCTCTTTGCAGATGCAAATGCCTTCTACCCAAAGAATGAGCCTTTTCAATAACTAGTATCGACAGTGTCGAAAAACGTATTATACAACAACCTAAGAAAAACAAACAATCTGATTGGCTAAGAACTATGCGTTATTAAAGTACACATGCACAGCTGACGTAACGAAGTCACAAATTTTTTTTGTTTTATAAAAATTTGATCAAATTACACGTTTGAAGATGCAACTTGGTACAAAATAAAGTGCATTTCAACTGTCTGAGGATTACACATATCACTCAGTGATGAGAGACACAGCCATAGAGAGACGTTGTCCGACGACACAGACATATTAAAATTATCGACATAAATACGAATACCTTCGTCTTTAGCGCACAACGCTATCTACTCCACAGCTTCAGAAATTTTCTGATACAATTTCCATTCCTCTTCATGGAAATACTGTTCAGCCATACAAATCCAGGAGATATCAGCCATTGTCAACAAGATTTCCAAACACAGAACATATAATTTCGCTGGTTAGTACGCGTGCTTCTCGGCCTTCTCCAACGGTAAATGCTTTCCCAGCTGAATTTGCAGCATAAGAAGCGTCCAAATATACATGGGACAGCGAGATCCCGTCCAGAAGAACTAATCTGTTTGTTCAACGATAAATATTTTGGCTAGAAATGCCGACGAAGACACAAAGTTTGAATAAACTTTCAATTTTGTAAACCGATTTGTCAATATTTGAATGTCATGATCATGATTTGCATAAATCATACGTGACGTAACCGGAAGCTGAAAAATTAGCCAATCAGGACAGCCTTATTTCTTCTGTCGCCCAATCAGATTGCTTTATTTGTATAGATCACTTATGACGTAATTAAACCTGAATTGAAAATTTTACCTCCTTTTCAATAGCCCTGCCGGTTCGACCATTCAAAAATATCAAACATTTCTTATTAAAATAATAAAATTTGATGTATGAAACAAATAGATGACATTTTTCTGTGCGTGTGTACTGTAATAACGCACAGAAGACGTCACAGCGTGTAAAGAACAACAGTCACACCACTCGACTGCGTCTCGTGGCGTACTTTTTTGTTCTTTACACGCTGTGACGTCTTCTGTGCGTTATTACAGTACACACGCACGGAAAAATGTCATCTATTTGTTAAATAGAAATCATTGTGTATAGAAAGTAATTATTGTATCCAGAGAGTGCCACTTCTATTTGTCTAACGCATTCAATAAATATTAAATAATAAATAATATAATAATAAGTTAAAAATAATAAATTATAAATAATAAACAAAAAATTACAGATACAATCAGAGACATTTGCCCATTGTTTTCCTATAAAAGTCGTGGTCCAAACAAGTAGTTACTATTCAGGACTGGTGACCAGGCAATGAAATATTTAACTATATGTAATAGTTTACTCATTTTCCGGAAAACTAAAAACGATTTTTTTGGGCACCCCTTCTAACTTTGCAAGGTATACACCAAAGAAACTTCATGCCAAATTTGGTGCTTTTGTCACACCTGTAACGATCCCAAATTTATGCGCTAAGCCAAAAAAGTAAAAGTAATGAAACTTGATACATCACGGTAAACATCTTACATTGGTATTCTTCGGTGCATAAGGATGGTTTGCCTATAAACGCGAATATTTACCACAGGATTGGAAAATCATTCATACGAGATATTGACAATAGCTTTTGGCAGACATTTCAACATTGAACAATCCATTTTCAATCATTTTCGAATTGTTTTGTATTCGAATTTGCTTGCATTTTATTACATTGTCGCATTTATTATAAACCCTTGACGTGTTTGCTTTCTCTTTGTAAGTGTGGGCGTGCTCACTGAAACGTACAGTTGTACACAACTGAATACTGTATTTTAATATCACTGAAAAATCAACGAACGAACGAGCACATTCAGTATCACTGAATACTGTATTTTAATACGGAACAGTGAACGAACAAACAAACGGACGAGTGACTTTCAAACATACATCAAACTAGTCGTTCTATCATGAAAGCGAATTTTATTAGTCAGTCTGAAATAAACACGGTGTTTCATGCTAAAACAATGCTTATGTAATTGATTATTCTTTCGGCAATCGTTGCGGAAAGTTAAATCGTGCAGATAGCACAGAAAGAGATATAGACTTAAGAAGCAATTCATGAAAATGCGTAAAAAGCACACAGACACACAAAGAATGATAGTTATTTTAAATCATTTTATACATGTATTGCTAATTTGAACGTGGCACATACTATACGTCTGGATGCTTCCAAAATATAGCATTATAAACATGCCCTCAAGTTTCACGTGAAGTGAACTTGTAATAAAATTCAGGTTTTTGCACATGTAAATAAAATTCAAAATTAAACATCAGTTTTTAAAATTAAACATCAAGTCAGCTTTTTCACTCGTGTCTATTTTAATCAATCATACTTCCGTCAGTATCGTATGCTTTTAGTTCGTAAATCTCCTTAGTAAATCTCTCTCTCAAAAGTATTTTATCATTGTCAATTCTAGTTTCCATTAGTTTGTTGGAACAAGTTGTTGGAATTCTTTCTAATGATCCTGAAGAAGCCATCTTCCCACTTATCGACTTCTCAGGTATTATTGAATGCTGATTGCTGGAAGGTATACTTTAAAATATGGTTTCCAAGATGAGACTGAGTACGATCGAGCTTGTTGATATCTTTGGAAAATGTCCACGGGGAATATTTTAAAGAATGTTTTTCATAACAGATTTTACTATTGCGAGACTTCAAGAGCTATTCCTCATTTTGTAAGCAATAACAATCATCATTACACATTTTTTCGATATCTGCACTTTTAGTCGTATTAGCTGTTGTTTCTGGAGGTATTATCTGTATAGAAAAAATAATTATCATGCATGTGCTAACGTGAACCTGTCCAGCTAGGCACACCGAAAAAAGCGCGGGAAAGAAGCGACTAACTGTCTTTGAATTGCGTTTTTTGAACGTTTTTGGTTCTGAGAGAATGATTTTCTTTAAAATTTTTTATTGAATTCGACTTTTTTATATCAAGGATTGTCAAGGTCTCAGACCGCATTATGAGCTTCAGCGTTCGTTCGGCTTCGGCAGGTAACACAGACTCCGACCTTGATAAATCTTGATATTAAAATAGTCCCTTCCAATAATTGTTTATTCTATTGCTTTATAACGTTATTGCCATCCAATCACTTATTGCACTGTAATGAGTCCCAACCATTTTCTGGGTAATCTAACCACTGACCTCGATCTGTATAACTGGACTACGTGGTCCATTATCTTTGACTTACGAAATGTGTCGCAAAAATGGTGGCGTCAGCAGGCAATTTATGGGTCCTTCTGGGAAGCATCACTGATCTCTATATAAACTGGATATGCCATTCCCTATGACCAGCAGTCAAACATTTTGTGCCAGTCGCCGCCATCTTACGTAGTGGAACATATGACGCATTGCGGCCTTAGAACTTGTTCCCAATCCCGAAGTTGAAGCAATCTTGACGTCAGCACGGTCAGATTATCCGGGGGAAGGAATATTAAGTACTTGGTGCCGGGGGAGTCGGAAAAGCCGTAAAGCAAACAACAGATGCCGGTTCGTTTAGTTTTCACTGTTTAACAACAAATACGGTCAAACGATGGCAAGTATACACAAGACGAGATATTGTTAAGGCATTAAGATTACTATAAAAGATACAATTTAAGACTTGGCATTGAATTCTTCGTAGATTTTATTCGTTGTCGGCACTGAAGAAAAACAGCGAAATTTAAAGGTTTTACACCTCAGTAACATGAACAAATGCAAGAAATTAGCGTCTTAAACCTTATTAAGTACTTCTTGTGTCCTTACATTCGTTTAAATTTTCTTAAAATAACTCTTTGTCTGTTTTCAATCTACAAAAACTATGAACTTCAGTGGCAGCCATCTTAGGTAAATCCGGCCTCATGCCCCATCCAGTTTTATTTAGATCAGTGGGAGGCATGGGTGGAACAAGCCGTTAGCGCGCTGCCTCTCACCACTGAAGCCCGGTGGAATGGGGTTAGTACTCAGATGGGTGACTTCATGTGAGTAGATTTGTTGCTTCTCTGCTGTGCCTCGAGGGCTTTTCATCGTGTTCTCCACCCTCCGCAAAATCAACACCATCTGGGATAGGAGTGGCACCCACCCCTGCGGCCTTGCCTTAAGGTAGTAGTCAAAGAGGAGCCTTCTAAGTGCGGTCGACCGACTCAACTCTTTCCAGTAATGGTAAAGCCGACTGACCGATATTGTTGGCATGGATTAGCAACGATTCTAACGGAGGAATGATATAGAAAAATGACGGTTTTGAAAACAAAGTTGTTTCGAAATGGTTTTAGGAGGTGCATGTAAGAACATTAGTAGAGTACAACTTGTTTTCGATGAGCTAGAACTGTATTTTTTAAAGATTAAAGACATGACAAGTTATTGACAACTGATAATGCAAAACTCAAAAGAGCTTTACCAACAATACACAGATATATGTAATTAATTCATTGCAATAATTATTTCCATTGCTCCTGCAAATTGTTTCCGTAATATATATCAATCAATCAATCAAACTTTATTTATACACGGTAAAAAATCCCTCAGGTAAAATAACAAATTATAGTCCTACATTAATTCTAAATAGTATAACCTGTATGTACAAATTTAACCTGTTATTCTACATAAATAAAAATCCTGTTTTACAAGGATGCCGTGTTTTACTCTAAGAAATTGAGACCTAGACTTGAAGGAAACAGCGAGACATGAACGACAGACAACGAGTTGAAAGTCTAATTTATTTCGATACTTCACGGCAGACGCACAAAGCGAACATTTTTCTCTAAGGGTCCGATTACATGGAGATTTTCAGCCTGGGCTTAAATTTCAGCCCGGTTAGGAGGGCTGAGTTTTTATTGCGCTTACATGAGCGATTTCAAGCCGGGCTGAAACCAAAATTTTAATCAATAACACGTAGGAAATCGAAGAATTTTTGTTTTGCGGCTGCGTAATGAACGATCGACACCGTTCACACACTTAGTTCATCCCGGGCTGAAAATTTTCAGCGATTACATGGGCGATTTCAGCCCAGTTGACCGGACTGAAAATTCCATCCCGGGTAACGTGAACCGGGTTGAAATTTTAGCCTGGGCTGAAAATCTACATACGTCATACATCAAGAACTATTGAAAACTAAATGAATTAGGAATTTTATTTACTAAGTTATTTATCTTCTATAACATTGTTACTCACTTTGCTTAAACTTTTAACGTAAGTATGACCAGTTCAAAGAGACAAAAAAACACTTGAAATGTACAGAATATTGAAAATATGGAAAAGAGACCTATAAATCGCCAACAGACCAATAATAAAAGGTGATCAGCGGTTGCTACTATGAACACAAAGACCCACAAAGTCCGCCATCTTGAAATAAATTTTGAGAACACTTGTTAAGGGTACCCGCAGTCTAGTTATATAGAGGTCGGTGCGCCTAACCCACACAAATACCCTAACTCTAGTTAGTAACGAAGTACGCTAACCCGGTCCACTAGTAGCCTGCGAGCAGGCTCTCTGGGAGGAGAGCCTGGCTCGCAGGCAGGCTAGTCCACTAGCGGGCTTGTGTATTCAATTTGGTTCCTTGCTAATGGAGCCTGTCAGGCGATTGTGTAGGTAGATCAATACGAAGATCGGAAATTTGGGACACAATGCTGTGTTTTGGTTGTAAAAAGCGAAATAAAAAGAAAACGAACGAAAAAAAAGAGAAAACTCTCGCACATGCAGTTGGTCCCTTAGTAATGGCGGATTCTGGTTTCATTTTCTAAACAGTAGTTGCTCGATTCAGTCTTCTTTTAGAGATCAGTATAGTAGTTACACCTACCCTGCGAGTCAGAAGAGCCCCTTTCCGACCTACGCTGCAGGCTCTGCCAACAAACTCGATATTTCTTTTTGAGCATGCGTGAACGGTATTTTGGGCTCTAACGCGTTACTTGCTATTTTCCTGCTTACGTGTGTTCATAAACTATAACTTGTTTGACCAGTTTAAAACCTGACTGAAGATCGAGTTTGTTGGCAGAGCCCACTTTCCCCCGAACTCGCAAAGCCTGCATGCGCAGGTCGGAGAAGGGCTCTGACTCTGGTAAGTTACACCAAACTATATAGCCAATTTTAGAAAATTGGCAGTTTATGTTTTAGTTTTACTGTGCTCTTTCTTTTATCTCTTTTTATCGCCAATGCTAATGTGATATTGCTGTATTTATTCGTTTTACAGGAAGTGAAACGCTTCTGAAAGGTGTTGAACTTTCTGACCAGCAGTACCTCGGGGTAAAGCTCGCTGTTCGTTACGGAAATCAACTAAAGTTGTTGCCATCTAGTGCAGAAAGTAGCAATAATCTTGTTCTTCTGTTGAAGAAAGTCAAGTGTTTTCTGCAAGGACAACAACATAAACCTTCAGAAACTTCACTGAGTATCCTTTTGTCATAGTTATTGCTTGTTGTAATAGTTTCCCTCTGATTGCAAAGATTATTTTGTAAAATTCTCCTTGATTGAAAACTTGGCATTTCATATGTAAACTTGATTATTTATCTAGGGGTTGTTTATAAGGAAACGAACCACCCCGCTAACTGTAGGCTAGCTAACCAGACCTATATGATAGCTATTCTAATTCCAATTTTAAGTTGCTTTCCCATAACTTTCCTGAATTTAAAAAAGTAGAGTGCTATGTAGGCAGTGTTAATTGGATACGACAAAGCAAAAAATGGTAGCAAAATGTTCACTGCTGATCGTAAGGAATGGGGAATCTATAGTTAGATTCAGATCAGTGGAGAGAACCAACAACTCTACTCACGTGAAGCTAAGCTTCACGTTAAAACACTGCCTATACGTAGAAGCCTACCTTAACTAATATTTTAAAAATAGTTTGATTTTCTTATCAATATTCAACAAGATTATGTAAATTGCTCATGACGGTTTGGCAAAAAACAAATACAAAACCCTGCACAGCATATATATCCCCCACTCCTTGCGGAGGAAATAAGTGAAAACACGGTTTACCTTTTTTGATGATTTGAAGCTTAATTCCAAAACTACCTCACTTTTAGTTTGATTTTTCTTATTATTATTTTATAAAACAAATAAAACATACCGCTCCTGTGCATATGTACCCTTATAAAGGTACGTTCGACGTGATTTGAACACGAAAGAAGTGTAAAGGCACTCAGCTATCGCCTTGTGCCTCTACTTCTTTTGTGTTCAAATGACCTCAAACGTGCCTTTATAAGAATACATATGCACGGAGCTTTGTTTTATTTGTTAACTATAGATCTGAGTGTCGAAACGTTGGGTCATGAACAGTAACTTTTTAAGTTGCGCTCAAAAAATTTTAAAGTCAGTGTTCAGAGTAACGTTACTCTATGTCGGATTCTTCACCTTGCTGCATTGGGAATTTGTTTGCACCATAGCCAATACAAACTTCAAAGCGCCAATAGTGAGCTGTGATTTTATGTTGAACCGTACCTTACACGGTGCATATCCTTTGTTTTAGATTTATTAATATTTAAATAGCACGGTTTAGTGATTGAACTGAAACATTGCTATTGGATAAGTTTCAATTTATACTATGTCATAAATTGTTGTTAATGAGATATGCATGTTAAGAAAACTAATCCACTTATAATCGAACGACTCACGGGGGTGTCACAGTGGTCGCTATACAAATGTTGCGGGTCGAGTAAACGCGCGCAAAAAAAAAAGAAAGAAAAAGAAACAAACCAAAAAATCCATTTGGAATCAATGATAAATAATTATATATATATATATATATATATATATATATATATATATATATATATATATATATATATATATATATATATATATATATATATATATATATATATATGCATGAGTAATACTCTGGATGAAAGCCGCATATCAGGTAAACAAATTTATGTTCGTTGCGTTTGCTTTGCTTGCGAGGTGACAGACACTACCATGAACCGTTCTACTACACAAGAGCTCAAGGTCCAGGTCGAACAATGAACAACATAACCTTTATCAAAGAAGATAAGCAACCAAAGGTCGAAATTGACCAACATTTAAGCATGTGAAAAACTCGTGCTAAAGGCTCTAACCCAATGAAAACTAACAAATCTAGATATCTTTCACGTGCATGAATACAATGACCTACTCTTTCTGTACCAAATAAGCAGTACCGGAGCATACATCTCTCATTCTCTCTTGTGCCGTCAATCTGTAAAGATCGACGACAAACTGTAAGCGAGTTCGAGCAAGTCAGTTGACTTGGTATACTGAAACGAAAAAACCCACCCACCTCCCATGTACATCACGAAAATGTCATAGAACGATATGTAATTGTAATTAAAAATTGTATTAATGAATATAATAACTGAATAAAACTGGGCAGGGAAGTGCTGTCTGTCGGACAACCCTTCACCACGTGAAGCCTCCGATTGGGTCATTCAGGACTAGCACCTTACTAATAGCGGGTCGCCTGGCCGGCTAGTACTTTTCCTGACTGACCTGCCCAGAGAGTTCTCGCTATCTGGGACCTAGGCAGGGATTCTAGTCCCTAGAGTCTAGGATTTAAAATGCTTCCCTGCCCCAATTGTTGCCACAAAATATTTTATTTCTTTTCCGATTTATTCCGCCAATATTGGTCAGCAACAGATAAAGATCATTAATTCGTTCATTATACTAAATTAACAAACCATATATGGTTTGTTAATAGGTAATTCAGCAAATCTTGAAGAAGAATGTAGAAGACTAGAAGTGATAGATTGTAGTTGTTTATGTTACTAGTTTGAATTTTGTTCATCCTTAAACATTTCAAATAGATTTTCTCAAGGATTATTACCCTGGTTTTGACTGGTTTGCGTCCACAATTTTCTTAATGATGGCTGGAAATAGTGACAAGGCCTGGGAGTTGCTTTTCAAGTTTTCTTGTGTTGTTTCTTCTGCGTATCTGTGGACCCCAAGGCTGCATGCTTCGGTGAGTTAAGGCTGAAACACACTAGGCACTAGGCCATTTGCACGATGGCGTTGGGTGACTACAACCACCAGAATGCTTTGCTAGTATTCTAGGGTTTCGGGAGGGATGACTCGAAGGGACCTGTCCAGTCTTTTCGCGGCTTTTCCAAAATATCTTGTCAAATATGTTTTTCCAAAAAGCTAGCGGTAAACCATATTTCTGATTAGGGTTAGAGATTATCTTGTGGTTAGGGTATAGAAAAGATTGTTAGTCGCGCGACCACGCCGACTGCCTAATGTGTTTCCATCTTTATAGTTAAGTGTTATTGGAAAGCATGACGTGCATGGGTATTATTCATCTCGCGTTGTAATTCTAGTATAAATTTCAAAACATTCGTCCATCCATCCATCCATTTATTTATTCATCTGTCCATCTAGTTTATCTGTTAATCTATTCATTCATTCATTCATCCAACCTATCATTCATTCAAATAGTGAAATAAAAGTAAGAAGCAACAATCAAAATATAATAAGGTTAGATATACTGCCGAAACAGAGAACGTAGGAGTCTAATGTTTCGAGCGAAGGCCCTTCGTCCTTTGACGTTTCTCTCTGACGAAGGGCCTTAGCTCGAAACGTTAGATTCCTACGTTCTCTGTTTCGGTAGTATATCTAACCTTACTATATTTCGATTATCATTCATTCACCCATTTATTTATTCGTCTATTCATCCATCCATCCATTCACTAATTTATTCATCCATGCAATCATTCATTCATTCATTTACTTTTTTATTTATTAATTTATTCATCCATCTAATTATTCATTCATTCATTCATTCATTCATTCATTCATTCATTCATTCATTCATTCATTCATTCATTCATTCATTCATTCATTCATTCATTCATTCATTCGTTCATTCATTCATATTCATTCATTCATATTCATTCATTCATATTCATTTATTCATATTCATTCTAGGTCCATCTACCAGCTTCTTTGATGATCAGTGGTATACCTCCAATTTATTCTTCTGTGTGTCATAACATCGAATTAGTACTATTGGTAAGTTGTTTTGATATAGAATAGAGAAAAACTGTGTCGCCTATCTAAATATGTAAGGAAGTTAGCGTCACTGTAACAACATGATAACCTTGTCGCTTCACTTTTAACACACAAGGCATTCCGGAAAATTTATGGTCACCATGTTTTTCTATTAGTAAGAATAATTGACCGTACCGAAAAAGATGGCGACTTGTACATTTAACCACAATCCTTTGCGCATAGTAAATATTGTTTCTGGTACAGTTATCGGAAGATAGGTCTTTAAAAAGATGGACTTTGGTAGGAATGAAGTTCTTGCTTACTTAATCAATGTTGACATGATAAACAATGTTTAGTTATTATTTGAGCTGATTTGAGGTCGCAAAGTATTGTGGTTAAATGTACCACCGCCATCTTTTTCGATACCGTCAATTGTATAACCAATTAGAAAGCCGATGCGTTACTTTCTCATTAGTGAAGAAATATCATATGGCCAATGAGAGCTTCGGAAATTTAAATCACGAGTTTTACTTGTCTTAATGGTTGCCCCGAAATCTCAGTACTCAGTCTCAACATTCCATTTAAGGATGTATTGTGAAATATTAATCTAAGTTATCGATCTTTTTTCTGTTTTACTTTCCTTTTTCTTTCTCTTTATTATTTACTTGCTTACTTTGTCTTAATTTTATTTAGGCAGAAGTTCCTTTGGTGTTTTCTGCATTCAGAATGTCTGGCTATACCCCTTCTCAGGTAGTTACAAGTATAATAGTATAGTTATATATGAAGAAATGTTCAATTCTGATTGCGTAAGGTGGCTCGATAGGAAAAAGCTATAAATAATCAGATTCTTCCCTTTAAAACGTTTCACGGTGTAGATTCGTGCTTCGTTCTAGTTCCTTACGCGGCCCTAATGTTACTCTTGAGTATTGAAAAGTATTAGACAGTCCACAGCTTTCAGGAGGGGAGAAATCTTTGTTCTAGTAAGTTCAGAAATTCTAATTTGCATTAAATTAGCATATTACAAAGAATGTAATTTGTCCAGATACACAAATGCTGCAAGTGTAAAACCTTTTTAATTATCAGCACTGACACTGTAGAGCTATGCAAGGAACTAGAATGAGGCACACATGTATCACTGCAAAACGTTTTAGGGAAAAAATATAATTTATTATAACTTTCTCCTATCAAGCCACCTTAAGGGCAGTAAAGTTAAAATAAAAGAAAAAATAATATACATTGCAAGCTTTTCAAGGCAATGAGCCAATAAAAAACAAGAAAAATTTAAACCACTTACGCTCTACAGCTGGGTTTTTCACACAAAATAAACACATATGGTTTCCGGAGTAAAACTTAATTTGCACATAAATCTGAAGTAATTAAGCGAGGTAAACATACCTTTTACGTATTGTCTATATAGTATTTCCTATATTTTGCTGATAGTATTGTATAGCGTAAACAAGTAGAATGCAGCGTTGGTGATAGGCAGGGTCTTAGCTAGCCTGGTACCCTGGCCCAATTTCAAAAGAAATAAGGGCCAGGTAACCACTAATCTCATTCTCGCGTCATCAGGGCTAAATCCACTTATGACGATTGCAATTTCACTCATAGCCACTAAAAACGCGCGAAATTTCAACCAATAGGAAAGCAGAAGTCTTTAGTGGTTACCTGGCCCATATTCTTTGATTGGGCCAGGGTACCAGGCTAGGTCTTAGCCAGCCAGCCGTCTTTTGGACGGCCTGTTTCGATATAAGACGGCGAGTTGATAAAGACGGCTTTTGGACGGCTGTTTACTATATTGACACCTTTTGGACAGCCAGTAAAGAATCTAAAGGGCACCTTTCATTATTCTAGTATTTTTGGTGGCACTAATCGGTCATCAGCGAAACAATTATCGTGCACAAAACATGTATTTTGACATTCACAACCACACTGTACAGGAATGCATCTAGGCTCAGATTCCAGTCGTTGTGTCTCGGTGCGCCCGCGATCCCTGACCCAACGGCTGGAATCTGAGCCTAGAATGCATCGCCCATCGTTCGAATCGTCGGATAATGCTAGGGGGTGCACGCACATTTAACGATAACAGGCACCCCCTCTAGTTTCTAGGAGTCTGCGCCAGATATAAACAATACTTGTGCCTCGATGCCTCGTGTCATGAATAATGGAGGAGAATTATGAGTCGTAAAAGTCAATAAACTGAACAAAGAAAGTTGTCAGATTTCTTTTGTTCAGTCGAATCTGATGGCATTGACAGTGAGCATTATGGTTACTTCCCAAATTTTAAAATTTTAGCCCTTAGAATACCCCTTTGGTGGTGGTGGTGGTGGGGGGGGGAGTTGCAGCTTTGCTGGGAAGTACACTGCCAGATTGGCAATTTGGACACCCAAGTTCCAGATCCTGGCTAAGACCCTGGTGATAGACCACTAGTTGCTAGGTACTAATACACGTTCTGTGCCTTCTTGCAGATCTGTCAACATTGGATGGCTCAGTGCTTCTGGAATTATTTTGACTGGGAGAATATTTGCACATATATCCTCACTTGTCTTGTAATGGGCATTGATTACCAGGTGGTTATACATGTCTGTCTGTCCGTCTGTCTGTCTGTCTGTCTGTCTGTCTGTCTGTCTGTCTGTCCGTCCGTCCGTCCGTCCGTCCGTCCGTCCGTCCGTCTGTCCGTCCGTCTGTCTGTCTGTTTCTGTGTCAAAGTCTGTAATAAATTGAACTCAATTCCCTACCAACTAAATTTCTTTCTGCAAAATGAAATGTGAACATTGTTGTAAACGATTGTTAACCCTTTATTGGCCAGGTTTCCGGGAGCTCTCCCTTGACGAGTAAAATCGTCTGGCGTTAGCCAGAGTAAAATTCATAAGTTGCCAACAGGCAACTGTGGCCAGTGAAGGGTTAACTTTGTCTTATAATGTTCCATATAGGTCTACTTTTGCGTGGCTGTTTTACGACATTTACAACGGGATATTCTGCTTGAAACACAACATCAAAGTTTACTACTATTTTTAAAGGTATGGAAAACCTCGTTAAGTTATAGTAAAGGGGTGAAGATATGCTTCTCAAATAGACACAAGGTTTAGTGTTTGTCGACAAAGATTGCAGATTAATATCAGAGTCATTACTTTGATAGCGCTAGAGCCAAAGATGGCGGACCAAGTGACTTTCGCGAAAGCCATGCCGCATTCTTCCGAAAAATTGCTGCTTTGAATTACAGTATAGAACAACAGCCCTGTATTTATTAAGCGGTCAGTTTTCAAGGTCCCAATTTTTTACCCATACAACCACTGTATTTGTTACCTGCATGTATTATGCGGCCACCTCTATTAAGCGGGCGCGGGCACCCTTTTGCAGTCCTATATGTTTCTCTTACTTTCTTATTTTCACCTGTATTACGTGGCCACATTTGCACGGAAACCTAAAGCCACATGTCATTTTACGCCGTATTTTATTGTTCGAGACGCCGGACGCGATCCATCATCGCTACTAGCAAAATTTCTATTTTAACTGCACGTAACGTTTAACATGAAATGACGGTGTGATGTATTTCGTTGTAAACTGCAAATGGTAGAAATACTGTATATGGCAGTAGAGTAGAGGACCTTAAAACGTTACGTTTATTGCACCATTACAGTTATAAGTTCGCAACTTTGTGAAGAAAAATAATTTCAAATGAAGTCGAATCAGTCCTGTAGAGAAACGTTTTCTGACTGCCCCAACCGGGAATCGAATGTTTATAAGTTAGCAACTTTGTTTAAGTATAGATCGCCTGAAATGGCATTGCTTGAATGAAGTGTTGTTGTATGATACGCTACAAAAATTAATATTTGACCACACCCAGTGAGAATTTTTAGTGATCCTTTATTAAGCGCCCACCTGTATTAAGCGACCAGTTTCTAAAGTCCCAATGGTGGTCGTTATATACAGGTTCAGCTGGCTGTATTAGAAAACGAGAACGTACCGAGAGACAACATGAAATACTTGTTGCATTTCCGTTTTACAATCGTATACATTCACCAGAATTAAGACCAGCTATGAAGGAGAAAAGGTTGATTATCTTTAGGGAACTATATTCAAATAAACAACTGATATAAAAGAAAGATGCATTTTCTCATTAAGCGTAAAAGGAAATCGATGCAACTACTCGAAATTCAAACAAACAAACAAACAAACAAACAAACAAACAAACAAACAAACAAACAAACGAACGAACAAACAAACAAACAAACAAACAAAATGAGCGTTCGCAAGGTAACTTAACATGTTGCTATCATCTCCGATGAGCTCTTGCAAGAGCCTAGTGCGCGATTTATATCTAGATATATATTCTTTATTTTATTTAGTCGTGTTTAAACACGGTAGCCTATCTACCATAGCTTATAGAATAGTTAAAAATAGAAAAGGTTGCTGTTCATTGGGCAGTGAAATAATGACAAAGAGTAAATGTTCCTAACTATATAAACCAGAACTACTAAGGCCTAGGTGAAACGTCGCTCTGCTCATGCGCCGAATCTAATGACAACGAGCTAAATCATTTGTTTATGCTGATTTGCATTATGAACCAGTCATTATTTATCGCTGGGGGGGGGCGGATAATTTTCTTATGACAAGAAGTCGTGTCATTTAATCCCCCCCTAACTATGTGTGATCTTTTTTCTGCTCCACCCCTATTGGACTGCAACATTTCTTGTGATCTCCCACCCCCGACAAAATGCACCAATAAATATTCTTTTAAATGTATTGTTTGTTCAGCGGATATTTGCACATTAAAACAATTACAAAATACTCAAAAAGGTACAATTTTTAACACAGCTAGCTCAATACACAAGAAGACATATTATATATTCGAGAAATTGTGGTATACAGTATTGTGACTTCTGAGGATGATATACTGACATATTTAAAATTACACAAATAGTCTCCAAGTTACGCTGGTTGATAATGAGTCATGTTGACCATATCGAAGTTTAATATAAATTATATTTATAAACGACAAAATTATTTTATACTGCCAAAATATATCATTAAACTTCTATATTTTCTATATAAACTTCTATCTCCAAAACTGTATTTTTGAGACAGTCCTATCCTCTGGGTTAATTAAGACAGGCAGCTATTGTTTGAAATAATCTCTTCTGCAAAATGTGTCCATTTTATAGTGGGTTTTTTTTATTGACAGAAACAAATGCTAAGAATCTTTGTGTTAAATTTTCTCCTGTGTCTACTGAGCAAGGGAATTTCACTAGAAATTCCGTACACCCCCCGTTTTGCCTAGATATATAACTGATATAAATGATCCCCCCACTCCCTTGTCCCAAAACTAAGTGATCCCCCTAAAATCCTCCAACCCCCAACCCCCCTAGGCGATAAATAATACTGGCGGGAGTTTTAACCGAAGGGTAGGAGCCAGACTAAATCTTAATCACTAGAGGAGTAAACCTCAATGACAAAAAAATCCCACCATGGGGTGGCAGCATGGTGGACTAAGTTAAGTCAACGGTGATTTATACTAGATGCTGAGCGGAAGAACCCCATGCCAACGGCCAGGACCAAAAGATTCCATCAAGTGAAATACTGCAGCATGCATTGACGAGTAGCGCCGGATGCATGTACCAACGCGCAATCGAAACTCATTTGGGCGACCTGGCGGTCGGCATAGATGAGATGATTACGTTCTGGCTGTACTATACTGGATTGACAAATTACAATTACAAAAATACGCGCGTTTCTCGCAGCATTTTCACACACAGCAAACTCAAATATATCTTCAAGTTTGTTCCACGAAATCACAATGCGCAATAAAACTCCTCATGACACTGAATATTTCATGTTCAACCATCATGGAGGAGGGTAAGTGCTTTTGTAATGCATGATTGTATTACTGCACCCTGGTATTGACTTACATATCAAACAAACTGAAACATCTCGAAAACAAATAAAAGTGGAGAAAAGTTCGGAAAGATTTTCTTTTTTTTTCAAATTACATAAACTTAATTTATATTGCCAATGCCCTGTAAGACTTTTAGTACTATCGCGGTAATTCTTATGTAGTGTATAAACTTTAGTGGTTATTGACTAAGTGCGGACTATTGTGTAGTGTTAATTTTTACTGTGTGTAAACACTGTGTTCATGTTTTCATTCCAATACTCATCTTATAATTCCAGCAACGGCCAATATATGGCTTTCAAGTTTCCGAACACGTGGAATTTATGCTGGACTTGGAACGACGTTATCGTACAACCATCTTAAAAGATTTACAAAACATAACCAAAGCGTGACAGTCCCCATGACTTTCCAGTGTATTTTTGGGGGAGGTAATTACTTACCTCCCCCAAAAGAAACAGCTGGACGCGTTAGCCACATAACGTGTCTGAGGTTTGCAAATCAAAAACCATAGAAACTGACTGAAATATAAGTAAGTCTCTCTTATTTGAAAGAACACTTAAAATGGCAAAATAGCATCTTTTGCAGTTTTTCGTTTCCTTGCTTACTTGTCGAGATATTTCAGTTTGTTTGATATGCAAATTAAAGGTTAATTGACGTCACATGTCCATGACAGTGAACTCAATGTAAGTTAAAATGTGATAACTGGAACGATACGCGTGTTTACGCGTTTTGGTTTAAAAGGTGAGGCAAAAAGTTCCAGGCCCTGCGCGGTTTTCAGGTAGGTTTCAGTCTCCCAAAAATGTTTTTTACACGGCCGCCCGTCTTGAGCGAACAGCGACCTGCGAAGGCTCGAAAAATTATTTATCAAATCATTTTGTCAGACTAAACGTGTATTTAATGGTTTCCCATTGTTGTGCAGTGCTGTTGTTTTCTTTACTGTATAGCTGTCCAAAACTATACAGTAAATTAAGCTACGGATGAAAATTGGCTTGTCCTAAATTCTCGCTTCCGCTTAAGATTGTATCCAGGGCAAATCACATACATAAAACTAAACTTTAATAATAATAAAATACGACAAATGTCTCACTGTTTGCGTTCTCTTCTTCGCTTGAATCTCGCTCGCAACCTCTCCCTCCCATGAAAAGTGCTTGACTCATCAATACCTCATAACGTTCGCGCCGTCTTCGTTTACCTTCGGAAAGTTCCGGAAATAGGCCCAGTTCATTACACACTCCCCCATGTATACTCAAAGAGTTATACATGTTACACTAAGAACTGGGGAACTAATAATAATATAAATGTTTCTTATAACTAATCAACCGTCCTTTTAAGTGTTCATAATATATCAAGTCTCTGCATAATGACAAAGGTTTTAAAGTTCAATCATCCTCGGACATGTCTCTTATGCGTAACCTAGCTGCCGCTGCAGCATCCCTCTTCGCTCTCGGTCTAAACTCTGGTGCGTTTACGCGTAGCTGAATGTTACTCTCTTTGTCACATTCCAACTCCAATGAGTATAAATGTTGTATCGCACGTTCTAGGTAATGATTTCCACCAGCAGTTTTGAGCTTCGCTCCCCGTATTACACCGTCTCTACCCGTAATATGTTGCTTAACTACGGCAAGCTTCCAAGTATTTCTGGGTTTCTGATCCTCTTTCACTATCACAACTTCGCCAACTTTGGGATATTGAATTGATTTCGGTCTCGTCATTCGATGTTGTTCACGAAGACCACGCACATATTCTCTGGTCCACCGATTCCACATCGCCTGTTTGCACTTTAACAGTTGCTTGGCTCGTTTTCTCAGGTCTTTCGCTTCGATATGGTGCTTCTCCAATTCAGGGACATTAGTAGGTTGGGTGTGTAGCATAGAATTAGGTGTGAGCACGGGTAACTGCACATCATCTTCTAAATAACACAGCGGACGATTGTTGATCGCTATCTCGATATCTAACACGACTTCTTCAAGCTCCGGCCACGTTAAGACCCCGTTCCCAATTGACTTATAGAATGAACTCTTAAATAGTCCGATTAAACGTTCAAATTGTCCTCCCCACCATGGGGCCCGACTCAGATTGAACCGCCATTCCATTGACATGTTGGCTAAGAGGCTGTTTAGATTCTCATCTTGTCTTACGAGTTGAATCCACTTTGCGGCCGCCTTGAAGGTCTTCGCATTATCGGAGTAGATTAACTTCGGTCTTCCTCTTCTCGCAATGAACCTTTTCAGACTCATGATAAACTCTTTCGTATCCAACGATCTCACGACATCAAGGTAGACTGCTCTTGTTAAGCTACAAGCATAAAGTGCCAGATAAGATTTAGCTTCTTTCTTCGATTTTGTTACGTACTTGATCGGCCCGGCAAACTCCACGCCAATCACTTCGAATGGTACTGAACCTTGTGTTCTCGTAGTTGGTAAATTCCCGGGGGGTGGTACTTCATAGGCTTTGGCTCTAAATCGTTTGCAACCGTTACAATCTGATCTGATCTTCTTGACTAGACGACGAAGCCGAGGAACCCAGTAAACGTTCACGTACTTTCGCCATGGTCAAACCGACTCCTCCGTGTAAGGTCGTTATATGTGCTTCGCGAACTAAAGATGAGGCAAATGGATGAATGTCTGGGATGTACACAGGATATTCTCCGATAATTCGCCCTCTACACTCCAGTATTCCAAGGTCGTTCTCTTGTAGGTTTAACTGCTCTCGATCGGCTTGGAATCGTAGATCGTCCTTGACTGCTTTTTGGGCACGCCGTATCCACCACTCTCGTTGTTCTTGGGCTTCGCGACTGTTAATAGGACCGATCTTTCTTTCGGCATGTTGTTGTTTGCAATTCGCGATGAAACGTCGAACCCACGCTCCGATTCGTAGCACTTTCGGTAGTGAATATTTCTCTAGTAGTGGATCTAGGATGTCTTCTTTGATGATTGCAACTTTAAAGATTTCCTTTACCACCTTCGCTTCTGCTCGGCTATCTGGTGTTGGCTCTAGAACTCGTTGTACTGGCCACTCTGCAGGGTTGCTCAACCATGGTGGACCATCTTTCCACACCTTGCTCGCGTTGATCTTTCCTCCCCGACTTCCGATGTCAGCAGGGTTTTCCCCGGTTGGAACATGGTGCCAAATGACGTCAACATGCTGACGAATCTTTTGTATACGGTTCGCTACAAATTGGCGGTATTCACCTTGATCTTTAATCCAGTACAGAGCTACAGTAGAATCAAGCCAACAGTGGATGGTTGTTTGATGGTCTGTGAGTGCTTGCTGGACGTTCGTAGCGAGGTTGACAGTCATATGTCCCGATATTAGCTCAAGACGTGGGATCGTTAAATTCCGCTTCGCAATCCGTGACTTCGAACATACCAACCCTTGCGTTACACTATCCTCTTGTTTGACTACCGCGTAGACAAACCGCGCACACGCCGTTGGAACTTGCATCTCCGAATCCGTGCAAGGTAAGCTCTTGGATAGGTTGGTGGCATGGGGCTAAGGGACGAGGAATGGTATAGGTCTCGAGCGTTTCGTTCCATTTCTTCCATTTTGTTTGTAATGGCTCTGATAGCTTTGCATCCCATGATGTCTGGCTGTCACATGCACTACGATAAACAAGTTTCCCGGCCAGTGTGGTGGGTGAGGCCAAGCCAAGGGGGTCGTAAACTCTGGCTAATTTCGACAAAACGGCTCTCTTAGTTACTGGTTCAGATGCATGGTCTGGGGTAAGGGTGACGCTTATGGTGTCTTGCTTCCTATCCCAGGGCACACCAAGGAGTTTCCCATTAGGCTGTTCAATCCCTCCTAACTGACTTTTTGGCATACGTTAGTTCACTTGATTCTAACGGCGATTCATTCTTTGGCTCGAGTTCGGGTGCATTCGAATGCCATTTGTGTATTGTGAAAACGGCATCATTGAAAACTTCGATAGTTTTCTCTTTCTGGGTTTGGGTTTCTGGGACTGTGGTACCACCCGTGATCAAATCATCCACATACAACCCTTCGGTTAACTGCTTCACTATCTCGGGATGGCGTTTCTCCCATGCTTCAAGGTGGTGCTTGATGACTCCCCCAAGAAGGAAGGGGGAACAGGTCAGTCCGAACAGGGCTCTGGTAAAACGGTAGGCTTGTATTTCATTACTCCCAGGCTCTTTCCAGTGAAATCTCAAAGAATCACGGTCTTCGGCTTTTATTCTGACTTGAAGAAAGGCCTGTTTTAGATCACCGGTCAGAAGAATGGGGTGAAATCTAGATCTAACAAGGACATCCCACAGCAGGTTCTGGAGAGGGGGACCCGGGTGAAGGCAATCATTGAGGGATGGCTTCGATTCATTCTCTTTCGCTGACGCGTCGTACACCACCCGTAACTTGGTGGTTTCGGCTTGCTTCCTCACTACAGCCTTGTGGGGAATGTAAAATTCTTTCTCAGATGTAGTGGCAGGTGCTGGCTCAATCACCCCCTGTTGGAGCTGTTCTTGTATGATCTCATTGTAATCGGAGTACTGTCCGTTTCGTTCCAATTTCCTAACAAGCTGCTCTAGCCGTCGCTTACTGCCATTCTCATGAGTTGGAAGTGGGGGGTGATTCCCCTTCCAAGGTAAGGTTGTCTCATACCAACCCGTTTGATCTCTTCTAAGCTGCTCTTCGAATTCATGATAAACAGTTTTCTGATCATTTTTCATTTCTGTCCGCAAGTCCGAGGACATCTAATGAACATAACTGTTCATAATCAAGGGTGCTGGATTGAGTTAACAGGATGGGCCCATCCCTTTCCTTCCCTGGAGACATCACCGTCCAACCAAGGAGGGTCTTCTCAGCGACCGGCTCACCTGGGCGCCCCACCTTCTGGGCTGCAGTGGTTTTAATCTTGGCGTAATCACTGACCCCGAGGACGAGGTGAATAGGTATTTGTGTACGGGTGTCAGGGTCTTCGAATTTTGCACCGTTCAAATATTTGTATTTCTCTAAAAGGTGGTTATAATTTGGGTTGGGGAATGTCATCAATTCAGGTTTGTCGACTTTTGACACTTCAATTCCAAGTTCGAATTTCTGATCTAGTGATTTTATGTTAGTAGCATACATTTCTACTCTGGTGGTGGTGGATCCCAACATCATTTCAATTCGTTTTGTTTTAACAGCTTTGGGTTTTTTCTTCAATGCATTGGTTAGACTACTGGAAGTATAAGAGCTCCCAGCCCCTGGTATCCAGCAGTGCATGGGTCTTAATGCCATCTATATCAACAAGCACCACTGGATAAATAACTTCGCCATCCCCTCTGGTATGAGCTGTTTTGACTATTTCATGCTCATCTACTTTGGGTGCATCACAAATTGACGTATGATGTCGTCTATTGCATAGTCGACACTTCGAGACACTCTTACATTCAGATGCCCTATGGGAGGGCCCTGTGCAATTAAAGCACAGGCGCTTTGCAGCTAGAAACCTTTTCCGGTCCTCGAATGTCAACATTGTGTCACACTCAGCAGACCTGTGACTCTCAGAATTACAATATACACACTTTCGAGAACTTTTACTTATCTGATTATTTTGATATGGCTTCTGTTGTGTTGAGAACTGATACCCGCCATGTCTTCGCTCTGGTTTCTTCTTCCCATCATCTGGTTTCTGCACTTCGACTGGATTCCTTCGAGTCCACTGTTGCAGTGCTTCGGTTAGTTGTAGATAATTCCATTTATCCCAATCTGGGTCGTTCCGCACTAGATCACCCCGTATATTTGGCAATTTATCCAGTGTCATGGCAACAGTTCCATTCACAGCATCCAATTGTTTCATTGTCTCAAGTGACTGTACACAATAGGATAATTTCTCATAGAAATCATGGATCTTTCTTGGATTTGATGTTGTTGTATATGGAAGCTCAAGAATTTCTTTGACATATGTTTTTACTATCTCACTCTCTTTGCCAAATCTATCCTTGCATGAGAATTGAAATTGCTCTGTTATAGCCCTCTGCAGTGAATGGGAGAGCCTCGATCGCACGTTTCACTTTGTCACATAACAATTCTCTTAAATATGTAAATTTCGTCACAGGTGGTGCACTTGTTTTATCAATAGTCTCAGAAAATTGTCCCCAAAATCTCGGCCAGTCCCCGTACGATCCATCGAATACTGTAATTGTCATTTTGGGCAGTCTCGCCTGTACTTTTGAGCTAGAATTTTCACTTGACTTCGCTTCATTAGACTCTGGTTTCAAATGCTGCGCTTGTAATTTCATTTTAGCCTCGTAAAGTTCCATTTCAAAGTTCATTTTCTTCTTCTGATCGTCGTCTTCGCGTTTCTCTCGTGTTTTGCTCAGCCACTGTTCTAGAATGTCGATTTTCTCATCGCCTTCGTTCATTTCACTCTCCATTTCACTGATCCATGCGTCGATCTCGTCACTGTTGTCCTTTGCGGTTAGTTTCTCTACTTCGACTGTTCGTACTAGTTTACTAACGTCTTTTAGTATATCTCGCAATGTCCCGATATGTCTTTTGATAGCACTCTCTTTTCCCGTTGATAATATCGTCTCTGTTTTCCCCCTAGCTCTTCCGAGTTGCACAAGTATCGTCGTCAATTCAACGATTGATTCTGGATTTTTATCCGCCATATTGCTTATTGTATTCGTTGTTTTCTATAAATCTCCATATAACACGTTCAAAAGGTCGTCAAATATCCCGTCGGAGGTGCCACGTGTCCTAAATTCTCGCTTCCGCTTAAGATTGTATCCAGGGCAAATCACATACATAAAACTAAACTTTAATGATAATAAAATACGACAAATGTCTCACTGTTTGCGTTCTCTTCTTCGCTTGAATCTCGCTCGCAACCTCTCCCTCCCATGAAAAGTGCTTGACTCATCAATACCTCATAACGTTCGCGCCGTCTTCGTTTACCTTCGGAAAGTTCCGGAAATAGGCCCAGTTCATTACAGGCTGAGAAAACAAACGTCATTTTGCTGGCTAGAATGAAAACAGCCAGTTGACAAGGTGAGAACAAGAGTGAGAAAGCTATTCTTGTTCGAGTCTGAAGACGTATTGATACTTGTGATATTTCATGATATACATCTAATATCATTTTCTTATTTCTGCTCCTTTAATTTTTTGTTCGACTGTTTTAAACGAAAGCGTGATAAAATAATTCAATAAATAATTTTTTCAAACCTTTTTTCGAGCCTTCGCAGTTTTCTCAAGACCGGTGGCCGTGTAAAAACATTTTGTGGGAGAGTGAAACCTACCTGCAAACCGCGCAGGGCTTGGAACTTTGCCTCACTTTTTTCCTCACGAATGACTGGACGTAGCGTTCCAGTTACTACATTTTAACTTACATTATTGATTTTACTGGTGCATAATGACTTATCGCAGAAAGTTATATATCTTTGCTATTATCAAACATAGTCACTTGGGAATGTACATGTTTAGTGTTGTGGGCAAAACACGCCCACATGCTTTCTTCGAATTGATTTGGTTTGATAATAGCAAAGATATAACCTTCTCCGGTAAGTGTTTGCATATCAAACAACCTGAAATATCTCAACAACGAAGCAAGGAAAAGAAAAACTGCAAAAGAGATTAATTTGTCATTGTAAGTGTTCTTTTAAATAAGACAAACGAAATTTTCGTTTCATATGCACTTTACGCAAGCAAAATAGAATTCATACAAGATTATACATATTATTTTAAATATTGCCACAATCACGATGTATATAATGTATATGTAATATATATATATATACAGGGTTCTGCCCACGGTGGGCGGTGCAGGGCGGCAGCGCCCGGCACTCGCGTCAAAACGGACCCTTCCGCCCAGCACCCGAAATATGCAATGAGAAAACCTCATGTGTTGTATTTTTTATATATCTTTTAATTAATATACATCATTTTGTATTGTCTTCGGTGAATTTTTTTTTTATTTAAACAATATTATTTGGTGAAATTCAGCACCACAACACACACAATATTAGCTACCAGACGTGTGATTCGGTGAAATACGATATCCTTCAAAGCCAGATTGGATTGTCTGATACTTGGGTAAGGCGCTAATCACTTCGCACTTTATTTATTAATGCTTGTAAGATGATACACCGGCGTTGGTAGTCGTAGAACATATGCAGGAAACCTTGCCCTAGCTTTACATGCATGTACGTAGATAATTCGTCATACTGTATATTCTAGCATGCCCTAGCATGTATACAAATATAGCTTAAATTGTTCATTGTTTAAGTAGAGTGTGGTTGCGTGTTGTAATCAAGCATTTGTACGCGTCAGCGTGAGTCATTCGACAAAGAAATTTCCCAAGGGAATTCCAACAAGTGCTCTGTCTGGGTGCAAAAGCAGTAAACAGACAGAGGCTATAGTTACTTCAAAGACTCATTAATAATTCATGAGGAAAACACAAAGGAAATCAGTACCATGTCCGTGGTTTTATACCTGATTTAAAACTTCTTGACGTCAGAAAGAATACTAATGAACATACAATTTTATATAAAGAATACTAATGAACATACAATTTTATATAAAGAATACTAATGAACATACAATTTTATATAAAGAATACTAATGAACATACAATTTTATATAAAGAATACTATATGAACATACAATTTTATATAAAGAGTACTAATGAACATAATATCCAATAACGAATCGTTTTTGAAGCCATTCACAACACTCGCATCACGTGTTTTATCAGATCTAAAACACTCGGGCTGCCCCTCGTGGTTTTAAATCTGATAAAACGCTCCTGCTCGTGTTTTAAATATTACTTAATAGACTAGATTTTCCCAATATATCCAACAAGTGTTCCACACTTCCACCAGGTCCTATCATTAAACATGTAGTATTCTCAAACATGTCTCTCCTTTCAGTTACTGCATTGCAGTTTTATTAATATTTATATTATCCACATAAATACTTAATAGTAATATTTAGTCTCACAAAGTTGTGAGACACATGATGTAAAGGATTATGAATTTCACTTGCTCACAATTTTGAAAATATCATTTTCAGATTACTATTTTTCACATATTCTCGGGGGGGGGGGGGGGGGGGGGGGGGGGGTTAGCCCCCAGGCCTGTAGGTACCCGGCACTCACATACTCCTGGGCAGAACCCTGATATATATATATGTAAAGGTCAAGAGTGTGATAAAAGATTTATAGTAGACTTCGTGAGGGACTTGGTGCATATTAGATCAGACAATGGTGCGTATTTCTGTACGCCTTTAAATTCTACTTTGTTTTGCGTCTGTCCCATGTTGAATCTATAATTAAGAAATGTGGTAATAAACGATTCTTTGTGTGCGCCGTTTATTATCTCATTTCTTAATTATAATTCAGTTAATTTGCGCGATCTTTACCGGGTTTCAAAACTCATGTACGTGACCAATTGTTTTCTTCTGATTGGCTAATATATAGCTCATGAAGGAGTTTGAGAAGCTATTTCATAAACTCGTGTTTTACCAGGGGTTACAAACACTCCAGAACAATGAAAATAATTTATATATCTATTTCTGGCGGCGCATGCTCTTTTCAATCGGCAACAGGTTTTTTTGTTTCCGGCGATGAATTATCCCTGGGAACGAGATTGGGGCGACTGTGGCTTAACGAAACGACATCCATACTGCTGACATAGTGCTACATGGTTGCGTAAATTCGACATCTACACGCGTCTACATGCAACACCACATGCAACGACATGCGTCTACACGCAAAAAGGATCATGCTAAATGACATTTCTTTATTAAATGTTATTACATCGCACCACTATATTGTTTCTAATTAGGTTTTATCTTCTTTTTAACTCATGCACGTTGCAATGTGAGTGGCCTTAGATGGTATTCAGAGGCTGCTACTTATCTAGTTAATAGCACCAATGTATGTAGGAGACGAGAGTTCTCTGTCACTTTGTTCAAGTTGTGCCCTGGCGATAGGAATAGCTATATGGTAGACTTGGGTAGCGTCTAGAACAACGATTGGCTGAATTCTTGTTGCTTCAGCATAGTCTGACTGAGATATGTTAATACTTAGCCTCTTATGTTTCTTTGTCAAACGTAAGAGTTGAGCTTGAACATATTTCTATATGTTACATGCATTACAAAACGCGTAGCTAATACGATGGATATTTTTCATCTCTAATCAATTCTAAATATTAGTCTTCATCAGACTCACTGTATTGTACTATTGGTCGGCGTCTATGTCTCTTGCCCAGCTCCACGTAAAATGATAGTACAACGAAAACGCAATAGATCTACAGGAAGTGAACCAATTATTAGCACAGATTATTGACATGGTTATTTTACTGTTGTGTTATTAGTGCTGGTTGGTGTTGTTAGTGGTGGTTGGTATTGTTGTTGGTGGTTGGTGGTAGTAGTGGTTGGTGTTGTTAGTGGTGGTGGTTGGTGTTGTTAGTACTGGTTGGTGGTGTTTGTGGCGGTTGTGTTGTTAGTGCTGGTTGGTGGTGTTGGTCGGTGTTGTTAGTGGTGGTTATTGTTCAGTTGTGTTGTTAGTGCTGGTTGGTGTTGTTGGCGGTTGTGTTGTTAGTGCTGGTTGGTGTTGTTGGCAGTTGTGTTGTTAGTGCTGGTTGGTGTTGTTGGCGGTTGTGTTGTTAGTGCTGGTTGGTGGTGTTGGCGGTTGTGTTGTTAGTGCTGGTTGGTGTTGTTGGTGGTTGTGTTGTTAGTGCTGGTTGGCGGTTGTGTTGTTAGTGCTGGTTGATGTTGTTGGCGGTTGCTGGTTGGTGCTGTTGGCGGTTGTGTTGTTAGTGCTGGTTGGTGGTGTTGGCGGTTGTGTTGTTAGTGCTGGTTGCAGGGTTCTGCCCACGGTGGGCGGTGCAGGGCGGCAGCGCCCGGCACTCGCGTCAAAACGGACCCTTCCGCCCAGCACCCGAAATATGCAATGAGAAAACCTCATGTGTTGTATTTTTTATATATCTTTTAATTAATATACATCATTTTGTATTGTCTTCGGTGAATTTTTTTTTTATTTAAACAATATTATTTGGTGAAATTCAGCACCACAACACACACAATATTAGCTACCAGACGTGTGATTCGGTGAAATACGATATCCTTCAAAGCCAGATTGGATTGTCTGATACTTGGGTAAGGCGCTAATCACTTCGCACTTTATTTATTAATGCTTGTAAGATGATACACCGGCGTTGGTAGTCGTAGAACATATGCAGGAAACCTTGCCCTAGCTTTACATGCATGTACGTAGATAATTCGTCATACTGTATATTCTAGCATGCCCTAGCATGTATACAAATATAGCTTAAATTGTTCATTGTTTAAGTAGAGTGTGGTTGCGTGTTGTAATCAAGCATTTGTACGCGTCAGCGTGAGTCATTCGACAAAGAAATTTCCCAAGGGAATTCCAACAAGTGCTCTGTCTGGGTGCAAAAGCAGTAAACAGACAGAGGCTATAGTTACTTCAAAGACTCATTAATAATTCATGAGGAAAACACAAAGGAAATCAGTACCATGTCCGTGGTTTTATACCTGATTTAAAACTTCTTGACGTCAGAAAGAATACTAATGAACATACAATTTTATATAAAGAATACTAATGAACATACAATTTTATATAAAGAATACTAATGAACATACAATTTTATATAAAGAATACTAATGAACATACAATTTTATATAAAGAATACTAATGAACATACAATTTTATATAAAGAGTACTAATGAACATAATATCCAATAACGAATCGTTTTTGAAGCCATTCACAACACTCGCATCACGTGTTTTATCAGATCTAAAACACTCGGGCTGCCCCTCGTGGTTTTAAATCTGATAAAACGCTCCTGCTCGTGTTTTAAATATTACTTAATAGACTAGATTTTCCCAATATATCCAACAAGTGTTCCACACTTCCACCAGGTCCTATCATTAAACATGTAGTATTCTCAAACATGTCTCTCCTTTCAGTTACTGCATTGCAGTTTTATTAATATTTATATTATCCACATAAATACTTAATAGTAATATTTAGTCTCACAAAGTTGTGAGACACATGATGTAAAGGATTATGAATTTCACTTGCTCACAATTTTGAAAATATCATTTTCAGATTACTATTTTTCACATATTCTCTGGGGGGGGGGGGGGGGGGGGGTTAGCCCCCAGGCCTGTAGGTACCCGGCACTCACATACTCCTGGGCAGAACCCTGGGTTGGTGGTGTTGGCGGTTGTGTTGTTAGTGCTGGTTGGTGTTGTTGGTGGTTGTGTTGTTAGTGCTGGTTGGTGGTTGTGTTGTTAGTGCTGGTTGATGTTGTTGGCGGTTGTGTTGTTAGTGCTGTTGGCGGTTGTGTTGTTAGTGCTGGTTGGTGGTGTTGGCGGTTGTGTTGTTAGTGCTGGTTGGTGGTGTTGGCGGTTGTGTTGTTAGTGCTGGTTGGTGTTGTTGGTGGTTGTGTTGTTAGTGCTGGTTGGTGGTTGTGTTGTTAGTGCTGGTTGGTGGTGTTGGCGGTTGTGTTGTTAGTGCTGGTTGGTGTTGTTGGCGGTTGTGTTGTTAGTGCTGGTTGGTGGTATTGGCGGTTGTGTTGTTAGTGCTGGTTGGTGGTTGTGTTGTTAGTGCTGGTTGGTGTTGTTGGCGGTTGTGTTGTTAGTGCTGGTTGGTGTTGTTGGCGGTTGTGTTGTTAGTGCTGGTTGGTGGTGTTAATAGTGGTTAGTAGTGGTAGTTGGGTGGTGTTAGCATAACATAACATAACATAACACAATTTTATTTATACAGGGTGACCCCTTCAGTGAAATACACTTGTTTCACCGGGGCCCTGTAAATTAAGAATTGGTTAAAAATAAAGAAAGAATATAAGTAAATAAATCGCAGTGTTTTTAAAACAGTCCAGTACTCCCTGACGGCCTGAGAAAATCCGTCCAGGGATTGTGGTTGTGTTGTTAGTGGTGGTTGGTGATGTTAGTGGTGGTTGGTGTTGTTAGTGGTGGTTGTTGTTGTTGTTGGTGTTGTTAGTGGTGGTTGGTGGTGTTGTTAGTGGTGGTTGTGTTATTAGTGCTGGTTGGTGTTGTTAGTGGTGGTTGGTATTGTTGTTGGTGGTTGGTGTTAGTGCTGGTTGGTGTTGTTGGTGGTGGTTGATTTTCGTGGTGGTGGTTGTGTTCTTAGTGGTGGTTAGTGGTGGTTGGTGTTGTTGGTGATGGTTGGTGTTGTTAGTGCTGGTTGGTGTTGGTGGTGGTTGTGTTGTTAGTGCTGGTTGGTGGTTGGTGGTTTTCGTGGTGGTGGTTGTGTTACTGGTAGTTGGTGGTAGTGTTGGTTGGTAGTGGTGGTTCGTGTTGGATTATTAGTGGTGATAATTTTTTATTCATCCCACGTGATCTCACGGCTGGTTCGGCACGCGTGCTCTGACAAAGCAGAATTTTCTTTTTTTGACCGCGTACCCAACTGACGCTTAGTCTGGCCGAAATTGAATCTTTTCTCTGTTCTCTCGCAATGCGATCCTTAGTTTTGAAAAAAAAATTGAATTATTCTGTCAAATTGCACATCAATAATGATGTTATAAAGCATGAATCCACTATCAAATATCTCGGTATCTACCTTGATAGTAATTTGAGTTGGAAACCTCAAATCCACCAAGTTGCTATGAAAATTAAAAGGAGCATTGGTGTTCTTTATAAAATTCGTAGATATATTACTACTGAAATTCTTATTAAGTTACATTATGCCCTAATTTATCCCCACATAACTTATGGCTTGCTTGTCTGGGGTAATACTTATAGTACTAATTTGAGGCCGATTAACACACTGCAAAAAATAATTGTAAGGATAATTACTTTCTCAAAATTTGATGAACATTCGAGTCCACTGTTTAGGGCTCTTGGTATTCTAAAATTCTCAGATCTAATTTCTCTTTATAACTGTTTATTATGTACGATTATTATAAGTACATGACTTGAGGGAAATTAGCGATTAAATTTCCCCGCCGCCGAGGGAAGATTTGTGAAATTTGTGATTTGTGACTTTTACAAATCTTCCCAAGGCAAAGGGGAAATTTAATCGCTAATTTCCCGAAAAGTCATGTTATTAGTTTGTAATATTATGATCGCCAAGGAAAACTTTGAGAATCTTACCTACAGGAAATTTACACGGTTGATCAGAGAAGTTGCATCTAATTTTCCCGTGCATGTTGATGAGGGAAAATATATGCAAGCGGGAAATTTAGAAGAAGACAAAAGATTTCTTTGTCTTCTAATTTTCCCTCATCAACATGCACGGGAAAATTAGAAGACAAAGGATAAATTTCCCTCTTGCATGAGCGATGAGGGAAATACGAGGTTTACATTCCCTCGGAGAACAAAAGAATCCGAGGCGATCATGGTATTATTATAATCATAATCTCCCGCAAGTTTTTGATGACTTCTTTACACCAGTCAATAAAGTACATAAATACAACACATGGCAAGCCGCTAAATGTACATTTTATATGCCGTCTGTGAGAACAAACTTTGGAAAATTTAATATTCGATATGTGGGATCTAAAAGCTGGAATGCTTTGAATGAAAATGTTAAAGCAATGGGAAAAGCTAAATTTAAAAGATATATTATTTATACTTCCTTCTTAGACATGTATTGATGTGTTTGACTATGCAGTGCTTAGGTTTACCGCCGGCTACTTTTCTTTCAAATATCAAAATATTTGCTCTCTACTTTAAGCATCAAAATAAAGTTTTTCTTTAGTCAACCTTGTCTATTTTTATTCCTTTTTTAAAAACAATCGATGTTTGTATTCCTTCAAAAATAATGACTTCGTCCATCTTGAATTGCTTCAATTGATTTGGTCAGCGGAAAAATAAGTACTTCGAGTAATCCTATCGAAATGTATCCGTTATGGCTCTCGGCCCAGGACTGGTTTTTGATGCATAATAATTTCATTAATCAAAAGTATCACAAGAAAAGCCCTGTGCGCCTTCGATCAGAGTATGTGCATTGTCCAGCATAGAAATAATAGACATATTATTTCTATAGAAATAATAGGTATATTATTTCTATGGTATTGTCATGCCGATGTCTAACAAACGCCGCTGGACACTGTTTTCGTTTGGAATTACTTGTTGTAGTTTAAAGATAAAAACTCCCAGTTCACCTCACAGCCTCCAACTTTCTCATCGTAACCGCCTACTTGAAATAATTCTGAAAGCCCTGCTATGACTTTTGTATTTATGTTTTTATTTATTGACTGTGTGTTGTTATTATCTCCAATGCACTGCCGAGTTGGACTTGGCTCTGGTAGAGTCCTGGACTTTGTGATACTTATGGCATTTTCAGGGTAGGGTTCAATTCCTCGAAATTGGCAGTGACGATAATCATTCGTGCCATGAAATTAATTTAATACTCTTGTGCAACATAAAATGCCTTAATTTGTTTCTATATCTATATGTTTCCATTGTTAGGGCTATTTAGCAAGATTAGCTTTGCTATTTCTAAATAGCCAGTGCTTTAGTTTTTGATTTATTGTATTTTGTATAAAAAAAATTGTTGTATTATAACTCTTTATTGGCACAATAAAAATTATTATTCTTCTTCTTCTTCTTCTGAAAATACAACCACACCACCATCACTACCACAGTATCATCAGAGACTCGGTTCTATTTGAGAGTATAAATATGGGACCACCTCATGATGAAGACTACTAGATCGGAGTGTCGAAACGTTGAGTCGTAAACAGTAACTTTTTAAGTTAGGTTCCAATCTCGTCCCCAGAGCCTCTCTTGTGGTTATAAAAAAATTAAGCCAGATCTAGAGTAGCGTATGTTGGATTCTTCACCTGCATGCGTTAGGAATTTTATATGTGTTAATTTGACTACGGATATAAGTTAGACCATGATCAAACTGAGGTTCAATGTAGGTTTAACCTTGGTTTCTGTTAGGTTACGTCTTAGTGGTAGTGACCGTACTCATGATAAATCGGATATGCAAAGTTGTAAACGGTTTTAGTTACATGGTATAGCTCTAGACGTTAATACTATTTTGTGATTTTTCCATTACTATAGTGATATTTCTGTGAATGACCTTTGTCTGCAAGCTTCGTTTTGGTGCAATATTTTTTTATATTGCAATATTTTTATTATATTTTTCACTTTTCGGACTTATATGATATGTATTGTGGTACTTACATCTATGAGTACAATCAGTATATCTGGAATCCACACAGAGGAATATATCTGGAATTATAAATCATATTCAAGTAAATTGGATGGTAAAGGTGTAGTACAATACGAGCAACAATTGCTGCAACAGTAAGGGACCTTAAGCAAGCTAGGACGACGATGGCAATCTAAATTACAAATTTAAAAGAAACCGTTGACCAAAACATCCTATATATTGTAAACTTAGTGTGTATTTATAAGTCTTTAAAAAGCATTAAGAGCCTCTAAGACACTATATGAGAGATAAACGCTAAAGTAAATATACAATTTTTGCTGTTCCTTGCGATAACGTCGTCCTGAAAACGCGAGAACACTTCAGTTGACGTTGTATGTACAACGAGAACGGTGTTGGAATTACTCTTGGAACTGGAAATTTTTCAATATCTTTGATTTGGTTGGAAAATTCCATTGTTCTTAGCTCGTCGTCGTGACGTTCGCGTTGTGCTTAGTTGAAAAGCCTTGTTTGCACCTACTACCACCCACCTGAAACATTGTCACGGAACAAGTGGTGTCTACTTTTTCCCAACAATTTTTTTCAACGTGCCACAATATCATTGTTACGTGACAATGTTTAAGGTGGGTAAATTTTTTCAGTTAAGGTGAGGTAATACGTGCAACAACGCTATTCAACTTTCAACCTAACAAGTTGCGTTGAAAGTTAAAGAAAAATGTTGCCCGTATTACCTCACCTTAACTGAAAAAATAACATATTGACATTGGGAGTTGCTGTATTTACAAATCGCTTTTAAAACGTTAGACTTAAAAGTCCAAAATCTACGATATTTTACCCTACGATGCTCGATTTTGGTTCTATGTTGTTTTGGGGTAGAATTTATTATTATTATTATTTAACATATTTAGTATAGGTTAGTTACCTCAACCGAGGTAACTACGTCAGTTATTAACCGAGGGCCGAAAACCTTCTTAGTACATTATCACCGAGGTTGCATGAGAAAACTGTTCGTTATCACAGAGATTGTCTAAAAACACTTCGGTCGCGATGATAAATCCTTTATCACATTTGTGACCATTGATTAACGCTTATTTTCCCAATCACGCATAAATCAAGTTAATTGACCCGTGCGAATATATATTAGCCCGGGGCAATTAATTTGTCGGGAGTAACAATTAAAAATAAACAACCGCGGTACATCAAATAAAACCGAGGTGATCATGTACTAATAGATAAATCCCGAGAACGAGGGATCCATACATCCCGACGTTCGAGGGATTTATCTGACTTAATTTATTATTGAGGAGGTTTTCCAACAAAGTTTTGTCTTTTTTTTTCACCTTGAACAAAGATTTTCCTTGTTTTTTTTCTTCATTTCGTTTCTAATTATTATTCAAGGGCTTTATGCGATATAAAGCCTTCGAAAGAACAATGAAAACCGACTCAATAATAAATTAATAAACGTTAACTTCTTCAGGCATAATACACTACACAGGCATAATATTGCTATCAACGAAGGACCTGAATTATGAATTACGTATTGCATTGCGTTTTATTGTATTAGATGTAATATTTCGTTAACGAGTGGGAGTGTTTTACCAGGGGTTACAAACGCGAGGACAATGAAAATCACGAGGCCGTTAACCGAGTAATTTTCATTGTTCTCGAGTGTTTGAGTGTTTTTATTGTTTTCGAATGTTTTCCAAACACGAGAGAACGTTGAAAATTACGAGGTAATAGGCCGAGTGATTTTTGTTGTTTATAAACACGAATTTATTAAATAGCTTCTCAATCGTCAATTATAGTAGAGGGACTTGGTGATATTGGTGCATATTGGATTAGACAATGGTTTCACGTTGAATTATAATTAAGAAATCTGCTAACAAACGGTTCTTTGTGTGTGCCATTTATTATCTGATTTCTTAATTATGAATTCAGTTTGCGCGACCTTTACCCGCGTTCAAAACTCATACACATGACCGAATATTTTTCTCTGATTGGCTAATTAGCTCATGAATTATTAATGAGTTTGAGATTGTATTGCATTGCATTGTATTTTGTTTTGTTTTGTTTTGTTTTGTTTTGTTTCGTTTTGTTTTGTTTGTTTTGTTTTGTTTTGTTTTGTTTTGTTTTGTTTTGTTTTGCATTGCATTGGAATTCTTATTCTATTGCTCTGACATCGTGCATTATATTTGCATGCATGCATGTATATAGTATAAGTGATTATTACCTTGACATCTTTGCCGACATAAAAAAGCAGAGTGCTTATGTCAAAGACTTGATACGTTAAAACTCCAATAACGTAAGGTAGCAACAATCTACGACGGTCCTGAAAAATCCAAAGCTGCTAAATTAGCTTTCATTAAAATTTATACTACGTTTAATAGTATTATACTTTCAGCGTGGAATTTGTGATGTTTTGTTAGTGCTTGTTGCACAAGCTTTCTTTAGCTGATGTTAGAAAACTCGGTCTCTGTGCTCCAGACGGGACTCAAACCACAGATAATGGAAGGGAAACTGGATAGGAAACTTAAAACTATGTTACGAAACCGGAAACGATGTTTGCACAACTTACTATGGTAATTATACACTTATAAGCAGCTAATTGCACCTAACGGGTGGTCACACATGGCCAGGATCCGCTATTGCTGAAATTAAACAATAGTGTAATATAACTCAAGTTCAGCAGTGTCTGATTTTAGCCATGTGGGACCACCCGTTAGGTGCATATTAGCCCCCTTATAAGTGTATAATTACCATAGCTAGTTATGCAAACATCGTTTCCGGTTTCGTACCTTTCCTATCAACCTTCTGAATGCTAGATGCTCTAACCATTGAGCAACTATAGAACTCAAATTTTAGAAGGTTTCGGGTTTGAGTGCTGCATGTCTAGAGCTCTGAGTTTTAGCATCTTACGTAAATTTATACTTCTATACGTTTCATGCATCCTGAATTCTACTCCTGGCCTTAGACCGGTTTGAACACGTGATTGTGTCTAACTTTGAAATAAGGGTCTGAATGGATACACTCCTGCATGGTACACACATATTAGGCGTAGGAAAAACGAATATTTATATGTCCCTAAATGAAAGACAGCTGTATGGATTTTCTAACTTTAGCTGTGACCATGTAAAAGCATATTCTATATACTCCAAATTATCTACAAAATTCAATTAAAACATTGCACATGCACTATTTACAATACGAGTGGCCGGGTTATCATAATGTGCTTGTAATAAGCTCTGCAAGAAATTGGTTGGGAGGACATGAAAACAAGACGATCAATTCACAATTTGATATTTTATTACAAAATGGTTAAAAATTTAGTTCCTATATATTTAAAAGAGCTATTGCCATCTCAGGTGTCTGAGCGAACTCATTATTCTTTCAGAACTTTGTCTAACTTTACTTTATTTGCTGTGAGCACTAAACGCTTTAAAAACTATTTTTTTCCATCTGCCACTATTATGTGGAATAATATTGACCCAGCTACTAGAAATTTGGAGTCTGTTGTTTCCTTTAAAAGAGCTTTATTCCTAATATTTGATGTTCCAAGAACTAAAACCTTATTCAATTTCTCATTTGATAGATTTTGCTCTATTATTCAAACTCGTTTACGCTTGGGTACATGTGCTCTTAATTTTTATTTATTCAAAATCGGATGTAAACCATCGCCAGTATGTCATTGTGGCTTTCATATCGAAAGTATTAATCATTATTTCCTCCACTGCCCAATATATGCTGCCCCTAGATTGAAACTACTCTTGAAGCTGCTCGAATCCTTTCTAATAGATGGTTGGCAATATCATTTCCTTTTCGGATCTCTAGAACTTTCAGAGAACGAACTATGTTCATATTTTCCATAGTGTTCAAAGTTTTATCAAAGAGTCTAATAGATTTTGAAAATATGAGTGTAAACTTGTTTTACCATCCATCTGTATGTCTTATTATTTTGTTTGTTTTTCTGTTTTGTATTTATGCTTGTTGTGAACTACTATATATATATTAATGTAAACATGCATGCCAGGGGATCTTCCATTTTTATATATTTAATAGGAATGGAGGAACCCCTGGTATGCACCATTTTAAATATACCTCTGTCATTTAGCGAATATACCTGTATGCAGTGAGCTCCCTCGATAAGCAAATATTGCTTTTGGGGCAAAGTGCAGTGATTTCAAATATTTTTAAATGAAAAATAATAATAAGCTCTGCGTATTGTAATCGCTATACTGGAATTTAGATTGGACTTTGCACTGGATTTGATTTTGGACTTGACTTTCGACTGGACTGGAGTGGAGTTTAGACTAGATTAGACTTTGGATTAGACGACTGTAGACTAGATTAGACTTTGGACTAGACGACTGTAGACTAGATTAGACTTTGGACTAGACGACTGTAGACTAGATTAGACTTTGGACTATACTTGACTGTTGTAGACTAGACTAGACTTGACTGTAGACTAGATTATAGACTTTGGACTAGACTGTAGACTAGCCTAGACTGTAGACTGGATTAGACTTTGGACTAGACGACTGTAGACTAGATTAGACTTTGGACTAGACTGTAGACTAGACTTGACTGCAGACTAAATTAAACTTTGGACTAGACTTTCAACTAGATTGTAGACCAGACTAGACTGTAGACTAGTCTAGACTGCAGACTAGATTAGACTTTGGACTAGACCTTCGACTAGACTAGACATAGAGTAGACTGGAGGATTTTCGACTGGACTGGACTTTGGACTAGATTAGAGATTAGAGTTTCGACTAGACTACCTTGGACTAGATTAGACTTCATTACTGGAGTTTGGATTGGCCTTTTGGATTGGCCTTTTGATTGGACTTTGGATCGGACTTTAGTCTGGACTTTGGACTAGACTGGACTTTGAATATGTATATATGAACTGGTAATGACCACTGGCATAATTACTTTACTTTCTGAGTTTGTACTTTGTACACTGGTTCAATATGATTCAACAATCCCCATCTATGAACCTGGCATAACCACATGACTTGAGCACTGCAACGGCGTGCATTATGGCAACACCCCCATAGTGCGCTACTTTTAGTAAAACACTAGTCCTGATAAGTTTATGGTGCACATGACAGAATAGCAGGAGATTTTAGTTGTTCGTAAAGCGGATAAAGAGGAAAGCCTTGAAAATACTTTTGTTTGTAGTGAACTAATGAATGGGTTAACCACGATTTTTAATTTAATTTCAAAAATTGCAATGTCAGTGCTAGGTGACGGATATTGGTTGATATATTACTAATTTCCTTACCTTGATTACGGCAACAGCGAGAAGTAATGAAAGAAAGGCCAAAATAACACCAAACACGATCTCCAGAAGAGCCAGAACTTTAGCACCTAATACGGTAATAGTCAATTTTGTAAATTTCCTTGGGATCAGACATCGTTTTTGTTTACAGTTGGGTTTTTGCCGAGTTCCTAGTCAATCAAAATATGGTCTGGAAACTCGGAAAAGTATTTGTTCTATCGTTTTGTTCAGGTTTATGCAAACTTATGCACTGCAGCCTTTGGGTTCAATCGCTCAACGTGAAAAATATAAATAAAAAAAATTGACACAAAAGATTTGTTCCAACATAAAATCACAGCTCATTATAGAAGCTTTGAAGTTTGGTGTAATGTTCTGTTTCCAAACCATTTTTTGATTGAGTATGGTTTAGGGTTGGGTATTTATGGAGATTTTCCATCCCGCACCGGTGAAACGCAGCTATACAACGATGAGCAATATTATTTAATCAAGATAAACAATAGTGAGGAAATTGATTTAATTCTGGTTCATTAAACTCAAGCAGGTAATGTATCTTTAGCTTTTTGTGTTTGTTTGTTACGTTGAATATCTGTCCGTCCATCTGCCTTTCTGTCTGTCTACAGTCTGTCTGTCTACAGTCAGTCAGTCAGTCTGTCTGTCTGTCTGTCTGTCTGTCTGTCTGTCTGTCTGTCTGTCTGTCTGTCTGTCTGTCTGTCTGTCTGTCTGTCTGTCTGTCTGCCTGCCTGTCTGTCTGTTTGTCTGTCTGTCTATCTATCTACAGTATGTCTTTCGGTCTGTCTGTCTGTCTGTCTGTCTGTCTGTCTGTCTGTCTGTAAGCAGTCTGTCTGTCTACAGTCTGTCTGCATGCAGTCTGTCTGTCTACAGTCTGTCTGTCTGTCTGTCTGTCTGTCTGTCTGTCTGTCTGTCTGTCCGCATGCTGTCTGTCTGCCTGTCTGTCTGTCTGTCCACAGTCTGTCTGCATGCTGTCTGTCTGTCTGTCTACAGTCTGTCTGTCTGCATGCAGTCTGTCTGTCTACATTCTGTCTGCATGCAGTCTGTCTGTCTGTCTACAGTCTGTCTGTCTGTCTACAGTCTGTCTGTCTACAGTCTGTCTGTCTGTCTGCATGCAGTCTGTCTGTCTGTCTGCATGCTGTCTGTCTGTCTGTCTACAGTCTGTCTGTCTACAGTCTGTCTGTCTACAGTCTGTCTGTCTACAGTCTGTCTGTCTACAGTCTGTCTGTCTACAGTCTGTCTGTCTACAGTCTGTCTGTCTACAGTCTGTCTGTCTACAGTCTGTCTGTCTGTCTGTCTGTCTGTCTGTCTGTCTGTCTGTCTGTCTGTCTGTCTGTCTGTCTGTCTGTCTGCATGCAGTCTGTCTGTCTGTCGGTCTGTCTGTCTGTCTGTCTGCATGCAGTCTGTCTGTCTATCTGTCTGTCTGTCTGTCTGTCTGCATGCAGTCTGTCTGTCTGTCTGTCTGTCTGTCTGTCTGTCTACAGTCTGCATGCAGTCTGTCTGTCTACAGTCTGTCTGCATGCAGTCTGTCTGTCTGTCTGCATGCTGTCTGTCTGTCTGTCTGTCTACAGTCTGCATGCAGTCTATCTGTCTACATGCTGTCTGTCTGTCTGTCTGTCTGTCTGTCTGTCTGTCTGCAGTCTGTCTGTCTGTCTGTCTGTCTGTCTGTCTGTCTGTCTGTCTGTCTGTCTGTCTGTCTCTCTCTTTCGAGGTCAGACGTGTATTTTAGTGCTCCGCTAAAATTTTTATTCGTGACTTTACTGAACTTATTATTTCGCTCGATATATCTTGTAATATTAATATGGAACATTATCTTGATTTTAACGAAGAACACTGATTGCTTTAGCTGGGGTGGTTCTTTCAAAGATTTACAAACCTTCGTCAACGAAATATTCGACGTACAAGAAGACGAAGGTGAAGTGAAAGAAGACGTGAAGCATAATTCCTTTTCTTATAAGATGAAGAATTGGTCTCTCCGCTTCTATACATCTACGGGTAACCTCGTGTTATTTGGTACGGAACAAGCAATCTCAAAGATTAAACTACACGAAATATGTGACAAAATCAAGAATCAGAATACGTTGTTGACGAAGGAATGGAAGGATAACAATGCCGAACAGATAAATTTAGAAAGTTTAAGTTCAAAATCCGCGACTTCTACACCTTCAATTTCCTCTACAGCCTCAGTCGAAATGTATAGTGATAAAGACGAAGTGATTGTTGTTGGGGAGAAACCAAGTGTAATCGTGGATGAACTGGAGACGGCTTTGATCAAACCAATTGTAGACAACGCCCAGGTCATGAAAGAAATCTCGCTGTTACGAAAAGAAATAAATCAAGTTAAAGAACGATTGAATAATAATAACCCACAAGACTCTGTTAAAATCCATAGCCAGAAGGGTGAACTAGAGGGGTATCGAAAGGAGAATGAAGACCTTAAAGAACAGGTTAAAACTCAAAGAGAAAACATCAAGCATCTGGAAGACGAAAGAGCAAGTTTAATCACTACGATTAGAATATTAATAGCAGATAAAAATGGAAAGAATCAGTCTCCTGGGACAGTACAGTGTAATGCAAATGAGCAAAAGCAAGGGCTAACGACCAAAAACAAAGGCAAACACAAAAAGGGAGAAAGTAAGAATAAATCTGATGCTAGTACGAAATCAAGCTCGACAAAATCTGGAAAACGGGAAAACACCGCAGATTTGGTGGAACCACCAAAACAGAACAGATGTTCATTGGATCAGATCATAACCTAAGTAAGATTAGAGAAGACACACCGATACTTTTAGACAATAAACCTATTAAAAGGGTCAAGGCATCAAAATCTCTAGGTATCTACAATGATGAAAGGTTGTCTTGGCATGACCAAATAAATGAAATGTCAAAAAAAATAACAAAAGCAATTGGGGGACTACGTCAAGTAAGACAGTTTGTGCCTATACAAACTGCCATAATAATGTACAAGTCTTTAATCCAACCGCTTTTTGATTATTGTGACATTGTTTGGGATAATATGCCTTTAACAACAGGTGAGAGATTGCAAAAATTACAAAATCGTGCTGCTCGTGTTATTACCTGTCAAAGTTATGCAGTCAGATCCAATGACATCCTTCAACAATTAGGATGGAAAACATTGTCTGAGAGGCGATATATTCACAAGGCTAACATGATGTTTAAAATATTCCATGGTAACGTACCTAGTTATTTGATGGAGTATTTTACTAAGTCTACTGTGAATAATGCATATGATCTGAGAAATAGAGATAACTGTTTAGTTCTTCCGAAACCA